>SMLS01070901.1:0-81018 GCA_004785975.1 Popillia japonica | reverse complement strand
TCGAAAATTAAATTTGAAACTGTCAAAAGTTTTACATAAGCAGTGATATGACATTAAGTCAGGTGACAGCCGGGGTGTTATCGCTAGTGATAACATTCCGGGGTAGTTATCAGTATAATCAAATGTTGATTGGATATCCTGATACATGTGACATAAAAGGATTAATTTTGATTGGTCGAAAATTGAATCCAACCATTTTCATCTAAATCACAAACATGCTTCCAAGTTTTGAAACTATACTGGATGGTATACTAAAACTAGACTGTTATTATAGTTTCAGTTATAGTTTTTTCAACAGCATGAGTTATAAATTATATCTTACACTTCTTGTAACAATGTTATCGTAACATTTACAGTGTTGCTACTCGGTGTACAAATTAGTACTTCCTGAATAGCAATATAAATTATATTAACACTTCTTCTAAATTGAGAGAGATAGACCGCCATCAACGTTAAGAAACATATACAACGAATTACGAAAATTAATTACCAAAATGTATAATCAAGTAACTGTATGTATTTATTTAGAGCTAATCTCTTCAGTTCGCGTCTAAACCATCCAGTTTAATGACCTATACCAGACTAGAGATACATATTTCAATTTGAAGGAACCGTTTCGTTCCGTTCGCAAACTTGACACAAAAAACTACTGTTACTTTTTAATTACTAGCGAAACAACTGTACGCTTGTAGATACGCTGAATTGCGTTTAATTTTGAAGTAAACGGGCTTGTCGGACGAGAACTCCGTACTTACACATGCTGTAGATTGGAGAATTTCACAGCTGTTTAGATATTTCGCAAATGTGCTGATTCTAAATGCGATTTTGCTGTTTTTTCACAGAGATATAACTCATAATTAGCTTCGTAAATTTTTGTTTCGATGTGATCGCAACTGTGAAATATATATGTAGGTATGTATCTTTTATGTGAAATTGTTTTTGTTGAAATCAAATACAAATAATATTGGCTTCTTTAAATGTATCTGTGACTGCAACATTTTAAACTTGCTTGTTGTCTATTGATATAAATACTAATTTCATGGTTAGCTTACTGTTTACATAAACAGGTGAAATCTTCCAAAAATGTTTACACGTTCGACTGAACAAAGACTAACCAAAATGTCTTAGTACGATATTATTAAGTATTAGGCTGTGTGAGCGGTTTAACCGCCGTGAATCTTTCAGTATAAAATAAATAAATAGTGGTCACATTTGAAATGTGCCCGAAGCGGCTAGAACGCGTTCAGTCAACGAATCGAACAAAAACGTCAAATTCATAAATACTACTGTCATCATCAGACGAAACTGCCGCTTCAACTACTGTCAAAAATTCTTTGTTAACTTATATTTTGCGCATTAATAAATATAAAAAGCACAAAAGAAATTCAAATTACAATTATATTGTGGTTGTAACGATTATAGGTTATGTTTGATGTGAGCCGTTCCCCTAGTCAGGTTGTTGACTTGACACAGCCCAAATGTATTCAATACGAGAACATAATTATTGTGTTCTGAAATAGAGTTGATTATTATGTATACACTGTTGACTTATGAATAGAATAGCAAGAAAAACGTTGTAATAGTGTGTTCTGAAAAATTCTATTGGTGAAGTGTTGCATACTAACTGGACTAAATATAAGAATAATTTAGAATACTTCAAAAACAAAGAAAAGTTACAATACCAAAAAATAAGAAACTACATGCTTTTAGTTAGTGACCTTTCGAAAACGCACCCTCACGCTACTAAAATAGGTGATCAAGAAAGAAATCTCTAGAAAAAAGCTTTGCAATTTGCAGTTTCTCTATACATAAAACTAAAGATCCTATCGAAGATTCTCTGTAATTCTGTGTGTTTAGCTTGCCTTCAATAGTTTTTTCCAAAAATAATAAACGCAAATTTTGACACATTTAAATCAATTTCTACTTCATTTTTAAATAATATAGTTTTCATTTTTGTCGATAAAAAAATGTCGAATAAAACACAATTTCCCATATTTATCATTGTTATTATTTATCTATTTTTCCAACATTTTCTCCACTTTCAGGAAGAAATTCAAATACTACTAATTCGATTAAAAATCAATTTATTCCAGAACCTTGACAATTTATTAGATTTTTGTTACAACTTTTTCAGTGGAATAAAATTAACATTTAACTTTGACTTTTTATAACTTTTTTTTAATATTAACATTTTCGAAACGAAAGTTATGTCATAATTCTTTAGAATGCTTAGACAAAGCAGTTTCCGCGGTTGTTATGCGATAAAGTGTATTGATGATTTGATGATTACGTAGGCATTCTTTTAAATATTGTCTACTTTGGCCTACATAAAATTTATCACAGTCCTTGCATTCTAATTTACATACAGTGTGTCTCACTTTAGACGGCACCACCCTAGTATTTTTTTAATATATTATCGATTTTTTTTTTTTTATTTCTGATCATACCTTTCACTAAACTGTAATTTTAGAGCATGTTACTTTCCCCATTACAGTAAAACGCTAGCTTACTGCGAAATAAACAGTAAAACTGAAGAAGTCATATTAGGGATTATTCTATAAAAAAATCTGTTAATAAAAGAATTCAGTATTCAGAATCGTTCAACATTTTATTAAAAACAAAGAATCTTTTCGCCGAGTACGGTTAATAGAAAACGAATAGAAAAATATATCAGTGCTAATGATTTTGTAGAAAATACAGTTATTTAAGCAAATAAGCATCGTTTTTTATTCTTCTATCAAATTCAATTAACAAAATTAAAATTATGGCAAACTTGTAAAGTTATTTTTCGAATTATCCGAATTTTTTGAATTTTTAAGATTTTTTGTTTTTAATGAAGTTTTGGATTTAGATCATCTAAATGACTCTGACCAACTTTTATTAACAGAATATTTTTTTCTAAAAAAAATCCTGATATGAGTCGCAGTAAGCTAGCATTTTACTGTCATCATAACATGCCCTAAAATTGCAGTTTTGTAAGAGATAAGTATGATCAGAAACAAGACATTTTTTAAATCGATAATATATTAACAAAATACTGAGGTGGTGCCGTCTAGAGTGCGACACACTAATGGTATATACTACATCACTTTGATTATCATTTATAATCTTTTTAAATTTGTAAATAGTCGTCTGTAATTGTTAGATGTAAATGTAAATGTCCTTTTATTAGTTTTTCGTAAAATTCTGTTGGATAACTATTTTTGCCTAAACAAAAATACCAACCCCAATCCTGTTTGAAGCCGACTATACTTAATGCACATTTAATTATATAGCACATGGTTTGCATATATTTTGTCTATATTATCACAACAATGATATTCTTGCTCATGTTGTCTTGGAGAGAGCTTTAAATATATGATGAGTAAATGAGCGGCATCGAATTCCGATATTTATTCTTCTTTATGCATCAAATATTCTCTCAAAATGATTAAGGAAGTTCTAACTATAATATTTTCTATCCGCGGAGTCATAATTTTCATCAAAAAAGGTTCACTGTAGTTTAAATGAGCTTCATAAAAAGCGAAAAAGTTACACTGATAAAGATACTTTCGTGTAGGCTAATAAAAATTTAACAGCATATAAAAAACTCCATATAAAAGAAAGTAAAGATTACGTAAAGCAGCGTAAGAAAGCTCCAGTTATACCAGAAAAGGAATTGGTAAACGAATACAGTTTCTTATCATCATGTTCTATATGATACATCTTATTACATATTTTTTTGAATACACATTCGTATTGTGTAACTGGTTTATTATATGTTGTACTTTCATAATTCTTAATCAGAATTGAAATATGTATTATCAGATAGACTCTAGATATCATATAGACAGAAGCAAGTTAGCAGCTAAAATTACTTGACTGTTTGAGCAAAATTATCTTATGGTGTAGTATTAAATTAGTCTCTAACACACTGCCATTAATTAATATAATTAACGTGTTGAACATGTCCATAATGCGCATAAGCTATAAGAGGCAAATAAACAGTATGCACCGACAGGGATTAATCAGCAAATGCCTACAAACCTACAAACCTTCAACAGAAAAACCAGACTTTACTTGAAGGAAACTTTTACTAACGTAACAACTTGTACTGTACGTCCTTCTCTGGCAATCTGCAAGTTTCACAATTACTACTGTAATCTTTCACCTCCACTTTTATTACAATTTCTCCTTTGCTTATAAGTTTTTGGGCAAAATTTTATTGCCACCCTTCTTTTTTCTATATTACCCAGTTTCAGATGCGGTAGCCGACTCCGCACACAATTTGACAAATTTATTTTTATTGGGGCACTAAAATAATTGCCTCTTTGCGAATCACGTTGGGACAATTCTGTGAATATTCTAAAACCCGAACGATAATATCGTCTCCAATATTTTCGACCTACTTCCCATAAATCACAATAAACTTAGTCAGAAAGGCACACTGTCTCTATATTGAATTCCTCTTTCAATTTTTTTTCTTGGTATTTAAAGTTAATTTGATATTTAAAAGTATTTTATATTAGGACACAATAATTATGTAACGTCAACTATATGTTGCGTTGTATGTATTATTACATCACACTTATTTGGACTTGTATATTTTGTATATTTCTATAATTATGCAATAGTAAAGTAGTTTAAATTTAATGCCCATTGAATTAAACAGTAGCAAACAAAAAGGAACACTTGTAATAATAATTGACATAATGTAACTGATTGAATGGTTTTATTTTAACATTATAAAATTTATGTGGTTGTAGTATTGTGTGTAATTTTAACGCTTTCGTTATAATAAGCTTACCCTACTAAAATCTACTTAAATTGTAGCATATTCTTGCGATCAAGAATGTACTGTTGTGCCAGCTTTATTATTAGACAACATAGATGACCTATGTTTGGCTTGAAATAGAAGAAATAAGTAATACTGTAATTATAAATTTAATATGTACCACATGCACTTAGTGCGTCAACACATTCCTGTAGAACAAATTGACATAAAATTTCTTTAAAAAGCTCTAACAAAAAATAGGCAACAATCTTAAATAGCCCCAAAAATACTTTAGATTGGAAGCTCATTTTTACATCTTTTTGACATAGAGAACCAAAACTCCTCAAAACAACAAACACACAAAACAATGCCGATGCATTCAACAGCTATCAATGCAAGTAAATTCCAAAATAGTTTACTGTTTAGTTCGAATTGCCTTTAAGGAGCGTTTGATTAAAAATTCTAGGGATACACATAACATGAAACAGATCACAAGGTCAATAAAGTAGTATCTAATAAGCCAAGCCGACGCAGAATTAATTAGATTTGTTAGTAATTTACAAAAACAAATTGAGGTTCAATTCCCCACAGTTTATTATTTATCTCAGGACTAAAAATTAAGGGGCCTGACTGTAGCCGTATAGTGTAATTATGTTTTAAGTTTGTTAAGTTCAACTTTAGAATCATTATAGATTCAATAGAAAAGCTTTGCTATTGCAATGCGTTGTTTGGATTTTGAATATTTTATAGAGGTTTATCAACTATCTAGGAACTAAGAATGTTTTTCCTGGCAACAGCTGACACCAGCTGACCTTTCCTGCTGTTTTAACGCCTAATGCGTTTATTGTATGATTATTGCATATTTTTATTGATTCATTCATTCATAGTTATGTACAGTGACAAGTACAAAGTAATACGTTAAGACTATTGGAATTAACTAGCCAACTATCAGCTAGTTCTGTTCCTCCTAGTTGGCATAATATAACTAACACTAAAAAATATCCTAACACTAAATAGAAGAAGTATGGAAAAAAAGAAGAGAAGAGCATAAGTATGGAACGAAAATGCCTATAAAGGAGAGGTAAATACGAGGAAAGTTTAAAATAAAAATAGTAATAATAATAATAATAAGTCATACCAAATAGTAAAATATTCTCCCAAGACTTAATACGTGCCTATGCAAGCTAATGTAGAAGTTCATGAGCTTGCTCTGCCAATAACACACTTCTCACATCCCTTCTGAAACCCGACCCAATAGTTATAATAAGACGCAAGGGTATATGAAAAATCACCATAAAATATAGTTTTATGGCGGGGAATGTTTCTAACATTCTTGCGTCTAATATTACTATTATGAATATCAATTCTAGACCTAATCCGAGCAGCAAGATACGGAGGAATACTAGTCTGAATGAATGCATGACAGCAGATGGTGGTGTAAAAATCAGCGCTTTTGCATGCTAAGCCAAGAAACCTCGCACAGTTTATGGGAGATGTAATGCCCACGAGGAATTCCGTAAATAACCCTAAGACACAGGTTCTGGATCATTTGAATACGTTTAGTATCAATAGTTGTAATCAAAACCATATGATATCACAAAAGTTAAAATGTGATAAAACCAGCGAATCACATAGGAACATTTTTGCACTGGTATTAAGAGTATGACGATTGGGAAATAAAGTTTTAAGGTTACAAAATGCCTTGCGGGTTGAGTGATTGACATATTCTCTAAACCGCAAGTCAACATCTAAGAAGAGGCCCAGATTACGAACAAAACTTTTATGCTCCAAGTAAGTATTGCCAAGAACAATATAAACATTTGGCAAAGCAGTGGGATGAGATCTTTTCCTACAGAACAGCATAAAGTAAGATGTATTGAGATTAAGTTGTAAGTAAACAGTGTTTACTGGAAATATCAGCAAGTTTCCCTAAGTCATTATTGACAACAGAAGCAGAACATGACAATTGATTAATTTTAAAAGGAAAATATAAGTATGTATATATCATCAGCATACATATGAAAATTACAAGTCAGTCTTGAGAGTGAACATAGCTGTGACGTACAAATCGAGAATAATAATGGACCCAATATTGAACCCTGTGGGACACCTGAACTCAGATATGCTAATTTCGATTGAGAAGAAAAGAAGAAGATAGACAGTTTTGTGCCGAGTAGTCCAAAGCAGCGTGATTCAAAATAGACAACAGAATATCATGATTTATTGTACCCTTGGGAAAATCTAAAAGTATCAAAATCAAAAGTTTGCTGTCATCCATTGATGCCATTATCTCATCAGTGATGTGGGCTAAGCTGTAGAATAACTATAACCACGCCGAAAACCGGATTGCATAACAGGAAGCAAGTTACACTCATTCAGCAAGTGTTGACTCCAAACTGGGTTTCCAACGGAAACTAACTTTGGCCTGGCTTCCCGTCTACAAGGGCATGAAGGGAAATGAGGCGGCAGACGATCTGACCAGATAGGGTTCGTCAAGGCAATTCGTCGGGCCTGGCCCATCCTTCGGCGCTACCAAATCACAGACCCGAAAGTCCATCAACGATTGGATACATAACAAATCCACGGAATGGTGGCAAAGATCACCAGGGCAAAGACAGGCAAAAGAGTTCCTAAAAGAACAGAAACCTGAATTCACTAGGGACCTGCTGGGTAAAGACAAGAGAACCGCCAAGATGATAGTAGGTCTGTTGATAGGTCACTGTAGACTAAATAAGCATATGTACAACATAGGCCTAGCGGAAGATGCGATCTGCAGATTCTGCAAGGAGGAAAAAGATACCCCAGTCCATGTGCTGTGACATTGCGAAGGCCTGGCAAGGACAAGGTTTCTAATGTTGGGTACGGAGAACCCCACAACGCACAGTTACACAAACGAACCGCTCTGAAGGATGCGAAGCCTCATAAAGAGAGCAAAGTTAGAGGGCGCCTTCTACGCTCAATGGGGGTCACAATAGACCTGACAGGTCGCGGTGAAAGAGGCCCTTGGTGCCCTAATCTAATCTACACTCATTTAAATAAGTTCTTAATTGGATGTCAACTACGTTCTCCAAAACCTTCGACAGAGTGGGTAGAATACTGATGGCTCTAAGGTTATTAAAGCTTTTCGGCGATCTAATCTTAGGCAATGGACTGACTTTAGCAGTTTTCGATACCTGTCGAAGCACACCATTCAGATAAGAGGTGTTAATGATATGAGTTAAAAATAGAACCAATAATTATTGCTGAATATAAAAGAAACATTAAACACTAAACCAAGATTCAGAATATTTTTTGTTGTTGACAAATTGTTGATAGAAACTATAAGGGCAACAGTTTCAAACTTTACTAAAATCGTTGTTTAAAATGTTGTGTTTCTATTTACTAACATGGTTAAACAGGCAAAAATTATTAGGTGTATTCGTTTATCTGTTTGGTTAGTTCACTTTGGTTAAAGTGAACAAACCGCAACAAACCAAAAATCTGAAGTCACCGAACCAGCAACATAAAAAAAACGTACAATTGACCAATATTCAAACCGTTTACGTCAAAATAATTTTAGGGTGGTTAGTAAAGGAGTAAAGGGAGGTGAGTTTAATTAGTTGAGTTTGATTAGTTTAAAAAAACGCAATCAGATCAGTTTCTTAAGAAACTGAACTAACCTAAAGTGACCAAACAGATAAACGAATACGCCTATTATTAACGCTGCAAAAATCATTATCAATTGCCTAGCTAACACTATATACGGTTCAGTTAGTCAAGTAGAAAGTCAAATGTTTTACTAAGTATTAGGGATATGACATCTACATACATACCTACCACGGCTCGGACACAAGACAAATTGAAAAAGAAAAAGAGCACCTAGACTGCTAACGCTGAGAAAAAAATATGCAAGACAGCAGAAGAAATGGCACCGTACTCACATAAGCACAGAAGACCATGTGCAGTTACTCCAAGTTATACTATAGCAGTTACCAAATAGATGCATAAAAAAACATTATGTGGTGACCAAACTGTTTCACTAAAAACTACACCAAAAATAGATAAAATAGAATTTGATGATCAAGGTTACAAGATATTCACAGAGAAAATAAATATCTCGGGAGCAATAAATTCCATAATACCATACGTTGCCTCTGTCCGGACTGAAGTTGTAAGCAATCAAAAAATTTTGGCAAAGCTAGCCAAAGTGCAGTGCTTGGGCATTAACGTGGGTATACAGGACTATTTCGACCCAAGAGGGAAGTGTTATAACTGGAGCTGGAGCCAATAGAATTAATGATACTGGAACACACAGAGGGACATGGTGGAAAGCCAACAACTATAGCTAAATACAGGCTATGCTCCATATGATCACTTGTAGTACGAAAATTGATAGGGAGACCGTTTAAGAAGATACTTCAGGCAATACTTGTACAGCAAGAGGAGATTGGAAACGGATGAATGCCACTGTTGGGAAATATGTATGTAGATGATGCATTATATACACTCTTCGTTTGTCTGAAATGACAGCTTCAAAAAGAGGTGTTTAATGAAGTCAGCGCGATGAAGAACTTAATGGTTATAGAATATGTACATACATAGGTATATAAAGCTTTGAGACACATGCTAGTAAGTCTAGAATTTAAAACAGCACTACCTTGAAAAAATATGGAAATGGATACCAATGCGGAAAATAAGCCCTAAGAGTACCACAGAGTTGTGTTTCCTCTCTTCATTAATAAAAAAAAAGATATATGTACATCAAAACACACAACAAATTGCAAACGGCGCCGCTGAATGATATCTAGCGCATCATAGCCTACCTGGACGTCTTGATAACTCCCAATGGTTTGACAATAATTTAATACAAGATGATCTATTAAATTTGACAATTTTCTCTGATAAACCAAGAACAACTTCCAAAATTTCGAAGACGGTCACCGGAATTTCGATCAGAACAACCAACTATTTTTAAAAAATTCGAATTACAAAAACATTTTTTTAACAATGGTTCAGAAACAATGTAGAACAAACCTAGGGTCTCAATTATTAAGAAAGTTAATCCATTAGCTTTGGTTCAGCTTTAACTGCGTATATTGCTGAAGATTTTCGAAACATCAGCAAGGTATACACAACAAAAAGAATATACAATTTTAAAACTGCCATCTTTGAAATTTCAACTACTGAATGTTATTAAAATTAAAAGCGCAAATATTTATTTCGATATCGTTGTAGCTGTCACATTAATCCCTGTAAAACATTAACATAAATTCGTATGGATGTATATATTTTCCCGGCACAAACGACAATAATAATCGCTCTATTGTGCGACGAATAAAGGAACGTCTTCACATACTCTTTGTCATTCTCGTAAATATGAGCATCCTACCGTTTAACATCGGATTACGTAACCTTAGATAAAACAGAAGGAAATAAAACTCGAACAGCAGCAGCAGCAACCATCTGCCAAAGCAGCAGTGCCGAAAGAAATAAGCGACAAGCGCATCATCGTCAAATTTCATCGCAAATGGTGGATGGATGGATAGCGCGAACGATCCGAGTAAGCAAGAGAAGACTGAGCGAAAAAAAATCGGTTCGTACCCACTATTATGTACGGTATATGTGTTAGTGTGAGTATATGTACGATATTATTATGTGTATATGTGTTGTATATAAGGTATAAAAAGTACAGTTACTTAACAGCGCCACTAGCGTTAGCGGTTCAAAACTCCGCTGCCTACTTTCTACGGTATACGATGGTGGTTGGGTTTAGTTCAAGCGAAGAGCTGACAGCGGGAACATTTAACGAGGCAAAGCTCAACATAGATTCCATAGACCACATTACTGTTATATACACACACACACTTACATCGGAAAACCGCGAGTGACGTCCGGCGGATTTGTTTTGAGAAAATTTGAATGAACATAGTAACGTGACGAATCAAAACAATTTTAAATACAATATTCCCTAAATAACCGGCTGATGTTCGAATTACATTTTAGAATCGAGTAAATTCGCGCGAATTTCCAGCGCGTATCGCGAAATCAAAACAAGTGCGATTACGGTACAAAGTAAACAGGTTTCCACCGAGCTTTTTAAACCGCACATTTTCAACTATGGATTTACATAGGAGCTTTACGTTAAAGTGCGTAGTTTTTGACTATGATGAAGCTTTACAATAAGTGATTCTTCACGCAAAAATCTAATACCGGAGGAGATAGGTTTGGATGTGATGTGCAATCAGAACTGGATACAACGTCCGGCATTGCTTACAATACAAGGTGTGAATTATATGCATACATATATTAATATATTTCTGCTAGCGTAAGAAACATATACGAGCGCAATAACAGCGAACGAATTGTGACTATCTTATTGGAGAAAGCTCTTTGCACACGTTCGGCGGCGTGTTACGCAAAGTATGATATAATAGTGGTCGATGTTGTTTTTTATGATTTCTTTCCTCTTGACTGTCAATTCAAACACGTACATATGAATTTATTAAATAATCACTTTCGGAAACAGGTTTTTTTAAACGATATCAATGTATTATACTGACAGAAAAATCAATATATTACATCTAAGTATTTTGTAGATGAAGAACCACCTACATGTTTATCAATAAGCTGAATTTCAGGGTAGTTCTATTACAGGAAAGAGAAACAAATAAATTGAATTGGCTAAAAGTTAATAATAGTAGTAGAAATACATTTAGGAACATAACGGTGTGGGCTTTGTTTATTTAAAAAGTTTAAATAAATTTACTTGCTATTGCACTTGCTCAGTAATTATCACAATAACTTTCAACCTTCATAATTACATGGTTTAAAAATTTAATAACTACTGAGATATTGCGACTTAAAGAATTGTGCCATGCCATTTTTAACATTATATACGTGGCTGGCGTCCATGAATTTTAATAACAATAACTTATATTAATGTTAACTTTACTTCGAGGACCCCTTGCGATAACGCAATGTTAAGAGAAATTATTTGCTATTAGGGGGCCTTCTTGATATTACACAACTCGTGAAGATTTTCGTGAGAAATTTCGATACCTATTAGTTTCAGCAGTAATTTCAAAGGACTAAAAATTAGAAAATAAGCAACTTTATTTTGATATTGGCAATCTATAATTTCGTCCAAGTCACAACTTACAGAGAGAATAAATTATTGTTCTTCTTACTGAAGGCTAACTGACTAATGCGTTCTGGAAGCATTCTTATCTAATTTAATTCCAAAATTTTGGTCAGATATCTAGTTGTTATTTCTAGCAATAATTAAACTCTCAACTCCTGAACATTATATTTCATTCATTATGTATAATAAAACTGAATAAATCCAATTCTCCCCAAACATTTCTCTGATCTGACTCTTCTTGCGGTATAGCAAATTATTGGTAAGCATTATCACAAAATTGTTGACATGTAATCACGAAACTGTTCATCGGGTCATTACAAAAACTGTAGTGAACATTTTTTTGTATAAAAGAGTTTTAAATCTATTCCAGTCACTTAATTCATATCCATTCCTATCAAGAAAATTTGAAATAAAAATTTGTTGTGTTCATTATCGAACCGATCCAGCTGCAAAATTGGGTTTTGTCTAGTTTTAGTTCCATAAATAAATAAGGAATTTTCTGTTTGCTGTTGGTACAACAGACAAAATATAATTCGCATATTTTGTCGAATTGTCTCACAATCCTTTGCTTAAAAATACACAACAACATTTATTTTTAACTACAAATGTTTGGTTTCTGTAATATTTTGATTGGCTAAGATCTATTTAAAATACTGATGATATCTATTTTTTTCTTAAAAAAAAGTAATAATAATAGTAAGTAATAATAATATATTTGCAATAAAACCATTACAGAACATAGGCAATTTCTCAATAGTTAGTTAGCTATACACTGCAAATGTCAATTCAAAATAATAAATAAAACTTAAGGTACGCCACGGCAAACAAAACACATAAAAAAAAACAAAATCGTTAATGACAAAAACTTTTCTACTTCGTAGAACTCTTGTTCCAGAAGCATTTGCTTAAGGTTTTTTTTTGAAAGGTTCTAAATGCCATTTCTTCAAATTTTCTGGAAGGCGAGTGTATAATTTCGCTCCCCAGTAGTTAATTGCTCTTTGAGAGCTAGTCAGTCTGTTATATGGTGCTCGCACGTGGTCTCGCGATCTAGTGTTGTATAGGTGCGTATTACCGTTTGATGTAAATTCCTCCTCATCCTGACGGACATGTGATGATGAAAACGTATTCATACTTTTTCGTAAAAGTTTACTTTGTACGCAAAAACAAAATTAATAAATTTGAAGTATTCCTAAGTATATTTTGTTTGAAAACGTTGGTTATAAAATAAGGATGCAAATGTAGGAATGAAATATTTTGAACATTTCGGTAGACTTAACTAACTTCTTAGATATAATAAGCATATTGACTGTTACTTTTGCGATTTTATTTGCTTTGACATTTTGCCAAAAGTGCAATTATTTCACTTATAAATTCACTAAATGGCATTACTTACGAAAACTACTAAGATATACATAGGTAGATTAATTGACAATTGAAGTACATACATAGTAGTAGTAGCTAGCGGTTTGTAGTAAATGTGGCAGAAATTCTAGGTAGGAGTTTGCGTGTGGAAGTACAAAATAACGCATTCCTCTAGCAAAATGTACAAGATCAGGATATAGGCTGCTAGTTTGTGACAAGATACTTACAGAAAATTATATGCAAAAGTTGCAAGTATCAGAATAACAAATTTTTATATGAAATAAGGCATGAATCCAAATTGAATTTTTGTAATCGGGTACTAAATCATTAAATCAAAGAGAATAATTTTATTTTTAAAGTTATCCCCCCAAATGAAGCAGAATTTACAAATTTATGTTCATTTAACAACTACGAACATACGATACATGATATTGGGATCGAAGGTACCGCAATTTATAGAATAGGAGGGAGGGGATATTGATAAGGATTTAGTTTTAATGCAGTATCCATTTAACACCTTACTGCCTTTAATTTGGGAATTATATTTGCAATTCCTTCCAAACAAAATTAATTAGTTTCCCCATGGTTTGCGACATTGTGTGTATTTTCAATAAGATAGGTTTTCTTATGATAATACCCGAAATATGGTAGAATACTTTGATCAATGCTTCGGAATCAATGGA
This sequence comes from Popillia japonica, assembly GCA_004785975.1. Classification (NCBI taxonomy): domain Eukaryota; kingdom Metazoa; phylum Arthropoda; class Insecta; order Coleoptera; family Scarabaeidae; genus Popillia; species Popillia japonica. The sequence goes on along the minus strand of SMLS01070901.1, from coordinate 67,100 downwards.
GCCATCAGATAGCGAGCAGTAACTAGGAAAGACTCTTATAAAATACGAAGAAAATACTACTGTTTATTCTTAACCCATTCCAAAAAATGCAGTGATTGTCAGCTTCACTAATCCATAATCTGCAGTAGTAAATACTCCTTTTCGTTTTTTTTTCAAAAACTCTTAGCACTAAAGGAGAAGCCAATAAATTTATTAATGGAATAATACTATTAAAGTAAGCTTCTAATAAATTGAAGTTAGGGCCATTTAAAAGTGCTAAAGATTTATTTTCCATTTTTATATGTTAAATATGTTGTTTTTGTTTACAAATTTAATCTTTCAGGGATATATAGACAAGGAATGTTATTAGTTTTTGTTAAAAACGAACGTCAATTTTCCTCCAGCAATTTTAAGACTAAATGTTGTGGCATAACATAACAATTTGTTCCAAAAATCTCATCGGATCGGAATATTACAAAAACATAGTTATACATATTTAAAACTAAAATAATTAGTATATGTATTTCTATGATCTTTTATGTACTTATCTTATTTTCCCGATATTTTTTTCCTATTTATTGCGCCTGAATTTTATCAAATTAAGCTCTTCACTGGGTTTTTTTGCCATGTTTTCTCTAATCCATGAACAGAATTGTTAGAACTTGACAAAAAATACATTGATATAAGGATCATTATTCCTATGATTATAAAATTACATTTCAAAGATATCTTAAATTGTCCACGATATTGTAAACATAATCCTATATATCACTGAATTTGTTGTCCGTAGATAATTTTGTTCATAGGCATGGCTAGATGTTTATTAATTGACACAAATTAAATGTCAATTTTATTCCACTGAAGAAGTAGTAACGAAAACCTAATAAAGTGAAAAGCTTCTGTAATAAGTTTGATCTTTAATCTAATTATAGCGTTTTAAGTGACCTACAAGTGGAAAAAAAAAATATATCAGGAAAATAAGATGAAAGATGAAATAATTATATCACTTCACACTAAACAGAAAATTAAAACCGCTCAAAAATATTTGCATTTTGAATAGTGTACTTTTTATTGGTATAACCTTCTTCTGTACACAGGATTATTTAAATATCCCCAAAAGGTTTCCCCAAACATATGATTCCTTTTCCGTTATTTTAATGAACTTATGTACCTATACATGTGTATATGTCTATCTTTCTATTTCGTTGAGCACACAAATGTAGCAAAGAAATGATACACTACACCTAGTTCGCAAATTCGGCAATAAATATGGTTTCTTCCACAATGGACGTCCACCTGACTAGATTCTCGTTACGTCCAAACGTCTTACTATATGTGGTACATTTCTATATTTTACGTAGTTCTGTTCTATTAGACTGTCATTAATTCTCCACATTGTGTGTTGAAAATTTATGTGAATTTTAAATAATCATCCACTATAAATAATAATCTTGTCTATTAGAAATAATTTTTGGATATACCTACTGTTTCCGAATATAGCCAACCAAAACATTTAAACTGGCATATAAACCTAAAACGCATTAGCACAAATCTATCTAGGCCTCTCCTACTTAAAAATACTCAAAGAAAAACATCATTCTGTCTAGTCCTAATTAAATTTTCTTCAAGTCTCATAAATTAAATTATTATCCGATCCCTAATTACAAAAATTTATTATCCTGTCAGATAAATTTCAAAAGCATGATTCTAAATCATTATTATTACGTTAATTACCAGCATTTAATGTTATAAAATACATACATCTAATGTACGTATTAAATCTCCACTCTAATATAGATTATAATCTAGGAGTACTATAAGAAATTACTGTAAATAATCACAATATCTATTATATTTTGTTGAGAATACAATCGCATGTAGTCTTTTAATATTAATGTGCAATATTACAGATGAGAATTATTATTTGAATACGAGAACGTATGGGTACCATGCCGCACACAATTGCAATAAGCAAGCCAGTAATAGTATTTTCAAGGTTCAATCTCTTCAATTAATCTAATAAATGCGTAACATAATAATGATCCATTAAGCGCAATGCATCCATTAGGTTAAGCTATGTATTTACTTGTTTTAAGTAACCCAGACATCAAATTTTATATCTTCTTCAACACATTTTACGATTAATTTTAATCAGAATACAAGTAATTACTTTGAATACGATTTGAAATATGATTTTTAGAATTATATGGTAGGTACTTATGATAAAATTACGGAAATACAGGTTTAAAATAGTAGTAGAAGTTTCACTTTCTATGACAGTGATTCTGGCACAGCTTCAAGTTAATGTTAAGTGAACTTAAAACACTTCCTGTATTAAATATTTTCCCCGTTGCCAAAACAACTATCAGTCTAACATCAATCTACTACTTTACCGACAAGAAATCTGGTAATCATTGAAACGGTGTTGATTTATGAACGCTGGCACATTAGATGTTTGCATTAATTACAGTATGTTAGTTGGTTATAAACAATGGACCACATTAAAGGAATACCAGAGCGAGTTGCTTCTACGAAGTTATCATGGGAGGTGTGCTTTTAATTTTAGGTTTTCGAAAATTGTAGGACATGCAAGCAGGTTCAATATAAACATGTCTATGCTTAGTTTGATTAAAAAGAACTTAAATCTGAAAAATATTCTTTGTACTTGTTTCCTCTTTAAAAAATTTGGTTCTTTAAGCAAAGTTTGTAATTATAATCGAATCTTTTATTGTTCTAAATTATTGACAACATAACTTCCTAAGAAATTACTTGAAAACAATGAATTCTAGAATGCAGTTCACTCAACAGTGCACATAACAGAAGTACCATTATAGAAAGTTAATATCTGACTGGCTGTCAAAATTGAAAGTCTGATAATCTGGAACTTTTCATTAGGCATTTTTGCATCGAATATACAAACATTGGAGAAACATTTTTCCGTAGAGTACGATATGCGCTACAATTTCAATTAACTTCTCTCGTTGAAAATGTGCCGTAGTACATTTCGTCGTGCTGTATACACACCGCTATACTGCTGGTAGTACTTACTGGTGCTACACTAGTGATATTCTTTTTTTATTCTTTTCTCTCTTCAGCGTAGAAAAATCTCGTTGATTCAAACTCCGACGTTATTCTAGAAGTGGATGCACGTATATATACCAGCTCTCTGGTGCAGAATCAATACCATGCACTTTAAAGACGATATGACCGAGCGAAACGTTGGGATATCTCGCACTCGCTACCGGGTACGATATTTCCTCTCTCGCGCGATCCTATTTGTGCTATATCAGTTTTGTTTTATTTCTTTTCGTATAACAAATAGTAATATTTTACGCTATGTATCATTCAAATTTTACAATACTAGTAATAAAAGTTTTAGTATTTTTGTACGTTTCAATATCATCACCTTGAAACTAAGATTAAATTTTGAAGCTCTTGTTTCAAACTCCAGAAATTTAGTCGCACTGTTTCGAGGAATATTAAGTAGCAGATTTGGCAGCATTTATCTAGTGACAGTTTAGAAGTAGTCATGTTCATAAGATTAATTTTTTACTTCAGCAAAGATGTATCCACAGGTTAACTTCATACTCCCACAATTGAATAAGTGTCTTCAGTAATTTTCTTTTTCTGCGGATACTGGTATAGTATTCATTGATGTCGATAATTTATTCCACTTTGTTCTGTTTCTTTTGCTTACTCTTAAGTTCACATCTTTGGTCCTTGTGTCAAAGTATATGTTTTAAAAATTTCTGAATTCTTTGAGTACGAAAAAGAGAAGCCTATGCTCTCACTTTTGACCAGTTTTCCATGATAATGTAAATAATTGCTTTTTGAGCATCTAAATATTAACATATGGGTTTCAGAAATAAGCTAATAGACTGTTTAGCGCATGCAAAATTCCAGTTAGTAGTAGTCTCTCGTAATTCAGAGAGTTGCTATACATACTACACTATTATTTCAGACGACAAAATTATCTTTTTGGATCCCCTTGACATGTATTTATAAAGACTCTTCTTAACTTCTCTGACTCGCGTTCATTGCGCATTTCACAATGTGAGCAACAAAGATTGAATCGTGTCAAACTACTGAATATATATAAAATAAATATAAACAAACAAACAGCAACAGACTAATACATAACCTGACAGCATATTCATACGCATTATGGGTAAAGGTCTAATTAAAAAATAGTTTTGATAAAATTAGAAACAAATATAGAACCAGCACTCTTCAATCTTCGTTGCTCGCACTGTAGATGTACTTTCATCCAACTATTTCCATGGATACAACAGCAAGAAATTTGGCAGCATCTGGAGTCAGCCAGATTATTGGTATACCTAAGGGGCGAGTGAACAATTATGTGGTAGGAGGAACGCTATTTGCGCACAAAGAACTGCATAAAACAACGTTGACTTCTCCTAGTAGAAACATAAATAATCAAATAGATCACATTCTAATAAAAAGAAATGGAGGCACTCACTCCAAGATGTCAAAACCATGACGGGTGCCGAGGCCGTGTCTGTTCACCAACTTGTAAGCGCAAAGATTACAATCAAAGTGAAAGCTAATTACCGACAAAAGACTATAAATAAGACAATGTGGAGAAAAACAATCTGATACATCAATACAATCAGAAAAATAAGGAAGTTAGGAAGAGAGCAAGAAGAGATAAAAGAATATACCTGGACGACCTAGCAACTAAGACTGGAAAAACAGTAGAGAAGTAAGACAGTAAAAGTTTATATGAAATCTTAAAGGAAATAAGAGGATAAAATATATAGAAGAGATTAGAGAAGGTTGCTTCCGCTATTTTACTGTTATATAAAAAAACAACTCAAGAACATAAACAAATAGAAATAAATCCACAAATCGAAGAATTAAATATAAACGAAAAATTATTTAACAAGGAAGAGATCTAGCATGCAATTAAAAACCTAAGAAACAACTAAGCTGCAGGTATAGATGAAATAACCGCAGAACTATTAAAAGGTCACCTGAACTGGGGAATGGTAGTTTTCACATTTTAATAAATAAGATATGATCAGAGGAAAAAATATCAGGTGAATGGAGCGAGGGTATAATTATGATCAAAGAAGGGAAACTAAGTGTGAACATTAGAGATCAATAACAATACTAGCCTATAAAGTGATGACAAGAGCGATGATGGAAAGAATAAAGACACCGATTAACAAAAAGCTGCGAGAAAATCAAGCAGGATTCAGGCCTAATAGATCATGTATGGGCCAGATATGCACTCTTAGAATAAACATGAAAAAAATCGAAGAAAGACCTAGCAAAATTGCAAGCTTTTCAGAGTAAATGCTTAAGAATAATATGGAGAATATTTTGGCCCAATAGAATTACAAACAACGAACTGTGTAAAATATCCAAAGAAGAAAGAATCAAAACCACGATCACAAGACGAAAATGGAAATGGATCGGCCACACGCTTAGAAATCCGAACAACAACCTAACAAGGCAAGCATTGAGCTATAGTATTGTTGGTAAAGGAAAAGACCAAGAAATACATGGAGGAGAACGATAGAAGATGAGTTGGGGCTATTAAGAACAACTTAGCTCAAGACCAGAAGTGTAGCCAGAGGTAGAACGAAGTAGAGAGATATGGTAGAGAGACTATCTGAAAAACTGAAGGCGCAGAAAGAGCTGCTCTGCAATAACTAAAAGCTGCTGAAACATCGTTAGATGCCCTTTGCTCCTCATGGAGTTTGAAAATTAGATTTTTTGAAGATTATTGTTCGAAGATCAAGTGAGATAAATATTGGAAATTGTTTTTAACAGTTTGGACTGCGGATATAGTTGCAGTAGTGACTGGATTTGGCTAAATAAAACACTTTATTTTATGATCAGAACACAATTACATTAATTTTTTGTGACGTGCCTCCATTTGTATCACTTTGCTTGCTGAAGATATGCAACTCATTTCACCAAACACAACGTTAATAGTGCAACAATGTATTGATGTCTACATATTAATCATTTAGAAAAATTGCGCACAAAGGGAATGGAAAAAAAATAGAATTATTCACTTGTTAAATTGCATAGTACGTTAAAAAATACCAAATTGTTCTAGATGTTAATTGATCTCTGCAATTTTTAATGGGGTGTCCCAAATTATTGCTTTTTTGCTCTTTTGACATTTGACATTTTTCGTCATAGAATCAAATTAAATGTGTGGAATTGAACCAACATTTTATATATAGCCAGAAACAGATGCCGATAGAAAGTTAATGTAATGACCCCCTACCCTTTGGGGTTTTATTTTTAAGAGAAAGTTTTCTCGCCACACAACACTGTTTTTCTGCTTTGACAACACAGATTCTTCCTTACAAAAATCATTCTAACAAAATTTACTCCTCAAATATTCGTTCTAAATAAGTGAAGGCATCTGTATCATGTGATACCTCTGACATCATATAAGCCCAGAATTTTTTTAACTTTAATTGTTTCGTAACACAAATTATTATCAGCGCAGAAGATATTCTAAACAGGGCTAGAATTCAATTCTTCGATAATGACATTTTTCTGGGAGAATTGTGTTCCTATCGATTCAGCCTTCGTTGTTGAGAGTAAGGTATTTAACAGCACAGCATATAAGCGGCTAGATAAGGCTGTAGCAACGCCATTGGACACATTTGCACAAAAATACTTAGGAAAAGTTATAGGCATGTTGGTACTAAATTCTTTTATTGTACATTTTTGCATATTTAATTTGATGAGAGTAATCTAGAGAGAATGACAGCATTCTGCAACATTTCTTTAAAAATTTTAAAGAAGATATTGTTTAATACAGATTTAAATGTTTTGATCATCGTCTTGTTTGCCAACGGCCGCATATCCATATTTCTACATCGGTCTATAAGGTGTATGTATTATGTAGAAGTGTGCCCCATTATGAAGAAAGCATTCCCACACCAATACACTACCACTTCCATGTTTTACATTTTCCTAGTAATATATGGGTCTGAATCCTTCGTCGTAGACCGTTGTACGCAACAAACTCCATTAATGCTACACACTCTAAATGTTGATTAGTTGCAAAATAAGCTTTATCCTGCTGAACAAACTACAATAATATATGTATTCCCCAAACGTATTCTGTTGCTCTCTGTTTTGGCGATAACAAAAGCTTTTGCACCGGTCTTTTATTATTAAGTTGATCTTCTACTATTTTTTGAGCGGCTACTGATCTTTATAATTTTTACTTTGCAGTTATCCAAATGATAATTGAATAACCAATGTACAATACATAAATGTCTCTCACTATTCTTTTTGATTCTATAGACTTGCGTAAAACCAAATTGTCAGAAGTGGAATAAGTTGCTTGGATTTATTAAAATTTGAGGAAATTAAAAATAAAACAATAAATATTACGGACAACCAAACAAGGATATTAGGTTATAATAGGTACACATTTACGGTATGCTCAATCTTGCTTTGAATGTAACAGAACATCCACTCAGTAATAGACAAGACTACATATGTTTCGTTAGCTTTAATAAATCATATTAAATAGCGGGTTAGTGTATAGTAATTGCGTAAAATGTATAACCCGTATAACACACCAGAATTCGAATGTTACTTGTAAACAAAGAAACAAACGAAACAATGGACGACGAGATTACATACTTACGCGTACATACATTTAACTGTCTTACGTAAATTAACGGTATCTGAGACCCTAATAAGCTTCGCGATGATCCGAACTGCTGGCTACTGCGTTTAACCGTCCGTGTTATTTGTTAGCGCTCTCCGAAATATCACGCGTGCTTTTGTAATTAGTAACGTGGTGGCGCATTCACCGAGACAAAGACGAACATGGGCAGCGTTAAACAATTGCAATCATCGTAAGTGTCTATATAATATGGTACACGAACATTGTTGTGAAGTACATATTTAGTTGTTAAATTATAATAATATGGGTCACCAGTTTGACGTTTTCAATATTCCCTATTCCTAATAAATGAAAAAATATCCAAAAATTATTTAGTTTATTACTGGTTATATTGCTGTTAGCGATTGTTCAATAAATTTCTAGAATAGGAATGAAAACCACGATTTTATAGCTTGAAATGCTTTTTATTATTCAGTATACTCTCCCAAAAGCTCCATACATTTATTCCAACGTTCCTCCAATTTATGAATTCCATCCCTCTAGTTGTTTTCCGGAAGGTCTGCAAAATACTCGTCTACGGCTGCTATAATTTCATAATTAGACGAAAAATGCTTCCCGCGCATGAATTTTTTAAGATGTGAGAACAGCCAGAAGTCAGAGGGAGCCAAATCTGGTGAATACGGGGGACGATCAAGCAATTCGTACTTGTGAGCGGGTGTATTGTCTTGATGAAAAAGGATTTTTTTCTTATGCAAACCAGGTCTTTTTCACGACTTTTTTCATCCAATTGATCCAAAAGGTTGCAGTAATATACAGAGTTGATTGTTTTACCAGTTTGAAGATAATCCGCCGACAATATCCCTTTAGCATCCCAAAAAACTTGCCATAACCTGCTTTGCTGATTTTTTTGAATCAAGTGACAAATAATAATGTATAGAATGCTTACTCGTCCGTTTTTTGTAAAAAGAATTAATCCTTATGAAAATGTCATTGAAATCTGTCAAACCGTACCTTTGACGTTAGGTAAAGTTTCCAAACTACGCGAGTTTGTGCATCTTGATGCATCCTGTAGTACAATTTTTTTAAGACGCAAAGGTGTTTGCATTCGTCTAATTCGTTTAATAAAGCAAGCACAAACATTGACATAAACTACAATCATTGAGTTACCTTCAAATTGTAGAAGTAGCAGCGTTTTGCCGCACAATTACGTTCATCGTTGCATGTACTTTCACTACAATCGAATAACGCTTAGCTGCGGCAAGATTTGATAGAACAAATTCGCATATTTTTATCGCAACGAAAATAAACAATCGCGCACATCGGACCTCGAACGTAGTAACCTCGAAAACGTTGAGGCAGGTTCGCACATTATTTGCGAACAAGTTTTAATAAATGTGCGCACATTAGGCGCCGCTATATTTATACGTGCCCATATACATATCTAAGTATCGCGATATTGTATGCACGTGCTTACTTATCATCGTATATTGAATTTCTTGTTGCGATTAAATGCTACAAACATTTATAATTTAATTAGCAAACAAACCAATTTAAGCTTACAAACATTACATGGATGTCTTTACCTTCACACAAGCGCTAGCGTATACGTATATGAATCTCACTATTTCACTGTTCAATTAGGATGGGATCCCAACACATTATTAAGTACGTGTTTTTATTTATCGAAGTGGTAATGAAATCATAATCTTGTTTGATTAATATCTAACGAAATTTTTATTATAATACGACAATATGGAAATCTAATTAGAGAATCATTTCCTTATTAAATAAACATTACCAGTCATTATACATTCATTAATGCAGCGTTGTAGAATTGTAAATTCCATTCACTATACTATCGCTTGTTTGATAAATATTAACTGTTTACTTCCTTTGGGATGGTTTTACATACAGCTTATACAAAGTCAGAGACCACATCCACATAATCATTATCAAACACTTCTGATGATGAATATTTTTGGAATTACATAAGTTTTCTGAATAGGTAACTGAAATCCAGTGGAATATTATAGTCGAAATTCATTTCTACTATCACGTCAGTCCAAAAGGTCGTTGCGCATTTTTGGGAGTTTTAAGCACTGTAAATAAAAGAGAATTTAACATTTTAGTCAATGATGTATTATCTACACATTCTGCAATTCATCGCCATTTAGCTTTTTAATTCCATTGCTGTAGAAAAACTTGAAAATTCATTCTATGCATCCTGTTTTGAATTTAACTTTTCCACTAGGTAGTAAAACATTTTAGACTTAGTCTAAGTCCAGTGCTTCTCAACATAATCCTCGATCACGTTTTAAAGGAAATCAAATCAGCAACAAAAAAACTGCAGGTGGGGTATAGGAATTTGCAACGGGTAGAACTAGCAGAGAGTGTCTTCGCTGATGATGTAATAGTGTATGTAAAAAATGGAGAAGATCTGCAAATAAACATGAATCTCTGGAATATGTGTGGAATGTACGGCTTTAAAAATGCGAAATTTAAAAATAAGCACAGATAAAACTAAAGTGATGGTCATAGATAAAAACGAACCAAAAGTGAAAATTGAAATTGACGGAAGACAGATCGATCCTCCTCCGATACCTAGGTGTAAATATATACATACAAAGACGGAAAAGAAGACTAAGAATAAGTTTATACGAAATAAAGAAATGTCGAGAAAAACAAAAGTAACAGTATATAATACAATATTTAAACCAATCTTAGCCTACGGTTGCGAATGTTGGACGCTAAATAACAAGTTGAGGAGCAGAATCCAAGCCATTGAAATGAAGTACCTACCTGAGAGCAGTGAAAGGGGTTACACCTTTAAATAGAATAAGAAATGAAGCTATAAGAGAATAATTGAAAGTAGAAACTATTGAGAAGAAACAGCTACAGTGGTTTGGACATGTGATACGAATGGAAGAAGGAAGACAAAAAAAAGATATGGTTAACGAAGACAACCCAAAAGAGACCGAGAGGATGACCATGGAAAACGTGGTAGCGGACAATCTAAAAAACGAGGACTTCAATGAAATGACAAGATGGCGAGAAACAAGAAAGTTTGGACAACATTTATTCACAAGAAAGGATAACACACTTAGATACACTAATAATATCACCCTAAGGGGTAAATAAGATTTCATCTACTGTTAATTGTAGCTTTGACTCCACAACATTTTTAAGAATATCATTATCAAAATGACCAGGTTATCCTGAACGTGGTTCATCATAAGTGCTACTTTTTCCAACATTAAATCTTTTCACCATTTCTGGGCAGTTCTTACACGGGTACCATATTTATGTACCATTTCAACTATTAATTTTTATCGCTGCAGATCTGGCAGATTCGTCACACGGACATAACACAGCATGAGTATATTTTAGACTAATATTCATTTTCTATGGATACTAATACTAATTGCATCCGATGTTTACGACAATTGGTGACAGAGTGATTAATACATTACTCAAGCGACGACAAATTTAGGATAGACCCTCTGATTGTTGCTAATTTTGTACTTCTTCAACTACTCATTCTTCAACCCAAATTAGTTAATAAACTGATAGATTTCCATTGATATCTTTGATTTAAAATCATTGATTATGCCATTGACAACATTTTCCACACATTATCCTACTTGAAAAAAATAGGTAATACTATTCCTGATTCAGTTGTTGAAGACAGTTTAACCCACTACAATTCGAAAGTGTGCCATATTTCACTTTATAGTTCTATAAACGCTATAAATTCTTAAAACCTCTGATTAGTCTCAACAAACATTCTCACAAAAAAGAGTAGTGCACTAACCTACAACATCTAACAATCTAAGTGAGAACTCTTCGTCAGTGCTTTGTAGATTTCCCCAAAACGGCAAAGGGCACGGGCATTGGAATCTGGAGAGACGGGAAACCAGCTGGCGGGTGTAAAAGCCTGCAGAGCTTCCTCTTCATATTTCAGATCGAAATAATGGCCATGTCTACAGAGAGCATGATAATGGATTGCTCGAAATATTATTTGACAGCTAAACCGGAAAATTTGATTCTGAAGTGGTTCTGGAATGCCACAGAAAGATGTAAAAACTTAATAAGCATAAGAAATTTTAAAATTTTCGGTATTCATCAATGCAAGGGAAAAACTTGATCTTTATGAGTCGTTCTCAACAGGCCCAGAATAAGATTGTTCACAGATATCTTACTATGCAATTAATAAACACAGGCATTGTACGGGTCTAGTAAACTCTTGCTGCTGCACAAAACCGCGTAAAAGAAACTTCTAGTTTGATACTTTGGAGCGAAGAAGGAAATGAACTTTTGATCAACTAGCAAGTGTTTTGCTGGAGATGCAACTAGATCAAAAGACTTAAAACATCTTGGCGACAGAATACAAAAAATAATATATAGTTTATTTAATATTTCAGCAATAAAAAATAATAAAAATAATAATAATAATAATAAAAATATAACAATCCTCTATCGCGAAAAATGATTAAGTTATGTTCATGCAAGATCTAAGGTGTTGGTGACCAGTTAGTGCTCAGGAATGACTAGAAAGATCAGAAATCAGAAAAGGATAAAAATGTACCAAACACAAATTTCGTTACTAACACCTACTCAACTTTTCACGTCCATGCTCACTAAAACAGCTTCTTTTCTTATTTAGTGATAGGTGTACAAATAAAGTTGTTCTATTGATATTTTAATGAAAATAGAATCGTTTGTCACTTTCGTTAGTTTCCTATAATCTATACAAATCCCTGATCCTATTTATGTTATTAAAAATATTCTAAGTGTCCTCAGAACCAATAGATAGCGTCACACTAAAAGCTGAAAGACTTTTATAGCCTATTGTGGCTACAGAGCGTAACAGTCGAATTAGTATATTATAATATATTTTTGTGTAACGTAAAAAACATGTACAGTTCTTTCGCTGGATCTTTGCCGATACGTCATAAATTTCCGCCATTTTTTCTATACGAATCTAGTCGAATCAGACAAACGTGTCATTCTCTGTTTCTTTCTAAATTTAATGTTAGTCAAGCAGAACATATAATCGCGTGGCTTAGCTTATAATGGATAACGGATGACGTATCGGCAAAGATCCAACGAAAGAACTGTATGTACATACATCACTAACTCGTAGTTAGGTACCCACTAGGAGTCATTACAATACGATAGTCACAGTTTTGGTCGCTCTATTCTTATACCAACAAGATATTAAAACTTGGTTTCTCTTGTATATAGGCTGTAAAATATAAGAAATGGCGAAAGTGAAACGAACTAAGGAACGGAATTAGTATGAAGAGATGGAAAATATATTGCGTAAAGCGTACAAAGAACAGGGATAGTAATATGGATGCTCCACCACACATAAGACATTTAAAATTGAGTGATTTTATTACGTAAACAATGTCGCGTTAAGTTTCCATTTATTTTAATTTTTTAACATTCATTTCTTATAAAATATCCGTTGTAGTATCTTCGGTTCCCGTTAAGTTCAGTTTTCCGGATATTTTTTGTTTACAACGCGTTTGCATACAAATTCGAAGTAGTGATCTATTTTGAATAATATTATCTTATTAACGGTTGTGTGAATAGTTACCATTAACACATGAATGAATCGTGTTATTTGTATATAAATGACAAGCCTGTGACTTCCAAGATGTATGAGATGTGGAACAATGTCTCGTCTAAATTGGAGCAAGTCCAGCAGTCCCAAAACCAAACGCAACAGCCTCATACGTCTAGTGGATCTATCAAAGGTAGTTGTATTATTTTTCATATAATCATAGTTGATACAAGACAAGTTATTGCCAATTTTTATTTGTTTATCCATAGATTTGTTTATGTTAGAGCTGTATATTAGTTTTCTGTGGTGTTGTGAAACAGATTGCTTCAAATTACTTAAATATATTTATCCAAAAAGCACTAACTACATCTACACCGCAAAGCCAGAGATATGAATAAAATTTTACAGAATTAATAGAATTAGGTATAGATTAAAAAATTATATGACCAAGTTGTTTACTTCTGCAGTTAATATTTTTTACAATTTGCTACCAACCTCCACATCTAACATTTTTGGATTTTTGTTTTTCTAAACTATTTATTTGCTGCTTTTTTCGTAAATTATTATTCCTGTAGTATTGAAGAGGTGCTTACCAATTTGTGAATTTTCCCCAAGTCGATGAGTGGTATCATGCAGCGAAGTAATCTCCTTAGTAACTTTGACCAAAAACGCGTGATTTAGCGTGCTGTAATGGTTAGTTGGAACTTAACTCTCTTAGTAATTCTCAATGTCGTTATTCCAAAGATTGAGATGATATTGAGAATTTAATTTACCAGGTTTAATGCGATGCTACTCAAGTAAAATTGGTGCCCTGCGGAATTAACAAAAAAAAAAATGGAGTACTTATTTAATTCTTATTTTATGTGAATTAGCTTAAGCCCAACTAAAAACTTTAACTCCAATCCCCATAGTTCCATAAAAAAAAATTAGATGGTTAACGTTGTTTTCAGTGTTATTAAATGCCCCTACGGTATTGTTATCTGAATTGAGTAGCTAAAGATATTTTTAGTGTATCATTTTTCCTAGATTTAGCTACTTTTAGGGAACTCTAGCAGAAATGCAGAAACACAACTTGCCTTCCTAAAACTATGAGTCATTCATTTAGTGCGGAGAATCATTTTTAACATTTTTCAAACGGAAACAAAAAACAAATGAGGAGACAATCTATTGTTTTGTAATTTCGGGAAAAATGCTCTCTCTCCCCTTCCTCCAACACACACTAAATAATACATTTCAAAAAAGAGGGACAGGTGGGTTAGGTTTTGAATGAACTGACCATGTCTAACAATTTATAAAAAAAAGATATTGAAAAATTTGGAGCCATTGGTAATATTTTGACTAATTAAAATATTGGAATACCTTTGAAATCGAGGCTAGAAACGGGGACAAGAGCCGTTTAGTAGAATTAGTAAGATAAAAATTATATATTTTCTTGCGAACTACATATTCAAGTTATGGCTTAACAAGAATATTTTGAATTTTCCAAAGTTTAATCTCCAAAATTTTAGTGTTAAGTAACTACTCAAGGTTTGATTTTGAATTGACGAAATTTGGAATACCAAAGGAATAAAGAAGGAAAGATAATTCTCTCGTAATTATATAAAAAATTGCGAGATCCAACTTTCAAAATTTCTAAATTGTAATTTTTCCAAATTTTAATTTTTTCACCGCCATTCTTTGAAAAATTGAAATTTAATTTTGCAAAAATGTTTAGAATGTTCCATTGTCGGAGAAGGAACAGACGGGAAGAGTATATTGCTAATGTAATTTTTTCTTAATTTTTTTGGCCATAGCTTTTGAAATACTTCAATTTTCATTTTCAACAAATATTTAGAACAATTTTTCAAATTTCGAAAAAGCTTGTCCCCAACCCCTCTCATCTGTAGCAGGGGTTGGAAATAAGATTTTCGTAATTAGTCCATTTTTTTTCATAAACTACGCCATTTTTTGGCGCAGAAGATAATGATTTTTTCTGTAATAATTTAAATTTTATTTTTAATGATATCGAAAGCTTCTTACTTACAAAGTTCAAAATTTCGTTTCTCTTTTTAATTTTATTTTTTCGTCGGATCAGTATTTATATTTAGTTCTTCATGTATGTAACTAGGCCAATTACACAAATTCAGGTAGCCATAAAGTAATTCTAAAGAAGTCCAATTTAATATTTTTGGTAATTTGGCTTGCTATAGAACTGTTGCATTTGTGTTTGTTAACACTCTATCTAACAGAACTTATTATAGACTATTAACTTAAAATTGTTAACTTATTACACTTTTGTATCTTTACAAAATGTAACATAATTCCTAAGTTATGCTGGAGCTTGTAGTAGAAATTAATCATGTCAAATTACTGCCTCCGTAAAAACGCTCTGTAATGCAACCTAATTTCATGTACTTAGAATAAATACGTTATTAAATCGATATTTCTTCAACTATTTATCAATTATTAAAGACTGAAATATTAGTGCTCTACATATTTTTTTTATCTTGTTTAGTTGTTGAACTATTGGAGTCAACCGTCTACAGTTATACCGTTACAACAGTTGTTTTCGAGTTAAACATATTGTGTAATCGCATATTTATGTAATACACAATGTAACATAATAGCATATGTGGAAATTCATTAAATTTATGCGCATAAAACGATACTTGGTTGATTGGTACCTCATCCTGAATCACAAAAAAAAAATGCATACTCGCGTAGAATGGCGAATTCATGTTCAATTCGAAAAATTTTGTAATATACGAACGTGTTGTGTGATGATATTTCTGCTATTTGTGCATTATCTTTTTGACCTACATGTTCTCAGTTCAATAAACTTTCAGATGATAAGAGCAACAAATTTAAAAATATATACATACACATGTAATACTTTCTACGATGTGTGTAAGTTTTCATTGTTTACGTTTATGTATTATATATTTGTGTATGTTTGAGTGCCATATACATACACATACAATTAATGGATATGTATTGCGTACATATGTGTACATTTGACGCAAAGAATGCTGACGAATATGAGTATACACATGTGTGCTTTTTTAAATTTATCATATATGTTCATATAATGAGGAGATTAAAACTCCAAACTTTAATTTTGAAATTTGCAAACTAAGAAATATATACTACATAAAGAGTCGAGGTAAATATGTAGTAGAATTCTAATCGAATGATATCTATGGAATGCTGAAAACCTCTTAACCATACATAACCGATTATTATTGGTAGATCCGATAAAACAGTGAGTAATATAAATAGAGTACATAGGCCAAGATGCCATACCTATAGCATTGATTATAGGATTTCAAGTAAATGTGATTGTCATTAAGTTGAGTAGTGGTAACTACAACCAAAATACGTCAACAAAGAGCTTTTTTTTAATTTGGTGTTCACAAAGCTGTACAAGCTGTACAGATACTACACTTTGATTTTAGCTATACTAAAGACATTTATGTTTTTTGTGGGGCAGTTGTTCAAAATATTTTTCTATCACTATTCGACAAGATACATATAACCAACTTCTGTCAAAACAACTGATTCGCCATTGTAAAGCCATTCGTCTGGAGCTGTTAACTTCACGGCGGGTTGGCTAGCTTTGCAAAGCCTTGAAAAGCTTCGGCGGAAGCATCTACCAATTAATATTGGATCAAGTTTCGTGGTAACATATATTTCCTAAGGAAATTTTCTTTAGACCCCGGCAAATTGGGTTGTTACTACAATAACACTTTGCTTAATTTATCGTCTTAAAAACACATTAGAGAGAGCTTTAACCTCAGCTTTTTTTTAGTCTACTCACAATTATAGTGGCCCAGTCAACAGTACCTAGGGTTGAATCCTCAAATAAATAAACAAAATGGAGAAGTAATATGCGAAAACGCGGCTAAACCGAGTCCCTTTTTGTTTGCGATATGATGAAGTTATTAATCATTACAAAAGTAAGCAGAAAACAGAAGTTAGTGGAGTATTAAATAAGTATATAATTATAGAAAAATCTTTTGTGGATCTAACAATTTGATAAGAAATTTTAAATTAGACGAAAGTAATATAACTGATCAATAGCACTTTTTGAAAAATGAATATGTATGCAGTTACGAGTATTTTGTAGGAACCATCAGAAAGTAAAACTTTTATCTTGGCCCTGGTATATTTAATAAATACATCTCCATAATGAAAATAGGTCAAAAAAAGTAAAGAACAACATAACATTGTGTAAAATGTCACAATTTACCTTATCATAGTTTCTTTATTTGTTTATTTCACGATAAAACTAATTACTACACTTCAATTGCCCACAAAAACAACTTTTCATAGTTTACGCGCTTTAAAAATTTCTGCCGCTATTGAAAGTGACTGTAGATTTTCCATATGTTGATCTCGGTAAGTTATTTTTACATAGAACGTCAATATACTTGGTATGTAAATAGAGATTGAATGAGCGTGTTTTTAGAATATTTTCGCCATTAAAACTGCACGCATTGCAAACATTTCGAAATCACTTCGTCCCCTAGAGAAACGCATTCGGTGTTCATTAAACTTTGCGAAAAAATAAGTTGCGTGCAATTTTTCCTTAAATAGTTAGTACGTATTGAGAATTTACCTCTTACATGTACGCGAATACACACACTCGTGCACGCACCTATACAACTTTTACGTGTGTATGTACGTACAATTCTTTCGAAGTTATATGTATGTATACAACAATCTTATGTCACAATAGCGGTGTGTAGTATGCAGCACGTATATTATGGATATATGTACAGTTTAAAGGTAGCGGAACACGTTTAACCGGCGCCGATTATAACG
The DNA here is from genome assembly GCA_004785975.1 of Popillia japonica. Taxonomy (NCBI): domain Eukaryota; kingdom Metazoa; phylum Arthropoda; class Insecta; order Coleoptera; family Scarabaeidae; genus Popillia; species Popillia japonica. The sequence continues at coordinate 49,116 of SMLS01070901.1, read as the reverse complement.
AATCAAGCGAAAACCGCTTCGCTGATGTTGTACACCCGACTAACTCGCAGCGTAAGTAGGCCAGAAGTTGAAAGACATAAACCAAGGACATCGGGGTCCGCAAATGTACGATTCACCATGGTCTAAGAGTTACATTTTAGTATAATTACATAGTGTTTAATTGCAGGTATTCTGTAGCTCATGGCATACCTTGATAGGTTTCTCGCATTACCTTAGATCGTTATGGTTCATTGAATATTTCGTATCTGTCCACAGTTTCGTAATATATAAACAATAATATTCGCTTCGTCTTAACCGCCTATGCGGATATATCACATCCACATCGTTCGCTAGAGCTTCTATTTATAAATAGGTATGTATAGGACAGTTGTATAGTCGCGTAACGCATACTACGGCTTCGTTTCAGTAGTTCCTCCAATGGTGAGCACTACGAATTGTATTTAGATTTTCTGGGAATTTTACGTACTGAAGTATCGGTAGATAAAACCAATTTTTGATATTTGACACAAATAATAATTTTCCACTTATTTACAGATTTCAAAGCAACAAAAAAGAGTTCATATTCTGAGGATATACCAAAATTGTTTTATGAGTAACTTACTTGGTATCTTCAAGGCAATAGTTTGAGATTCAGGCAATATTATTTTTGTCGTGACATTATATTACTTAACTTTGTCACATCATTCATTCTCTTTTAGTTTAGAAAAATGATTTGTTCAACTGTGAAGGTGTCCTAAACTAGATAACCAATATTATGCGCTAGCTATTTTGTAAATATTACAGGTTATAATTTAATACGTATTCAACCTTTTCGGCCAAACGTAAGACATCAAAACAATTGTCTAAATGTTTTTTAATTGATTTGCAAACCTATTGTAAAGATTCTGGAAAATATCTTTGACCACTATGATACTAAATTCCAACAACCACAAGTTGTCCAAAGATATTACCGAAATAATGTTTTATCCTTTCCATTCAAGCTATTATTTAAACAAAATTCATGGTAAATAGTAGAATTCCAAGCGAATGATAGCAATACAAGCACTGATTATTTAAGAATACATCAACAGAGACTTATTGGTCATTGCTATCCACAAATCCGTACAAATTCGTAATACGATTCCATTTTGTTAAACGCCATCAGAAAATCACAAAAATGCGGCACTGAATTTCTTAACTTTGGGTTTTAAGTCAAAAATAAAATAACAGCCACAATAGGCTATAAAATTTCCACTTTACATATTTGCATCATTGACTCATTTTCAACACTATCAAGGAATTGGCTTTGCATGAATGCTGAACATGTTGAACATTCCTATTATGTACTTAAATAGGAAAAAAATATTTGGTAGTAGGTACTTGGCAACGCTATTGTAATCAAGAACAATAGTATTATCATAGAGCGCCTGGAAACACTTACAATTAGACTAACTGTAATTCGTATCCAAAATTTCCACAATTCTGCTACTAAAATTATATTTTATCCTTTTTATTCAAAGAAGTACTTCCTCTGGGATAGCATAAATGTACATTTAATCAGCCTCATGTACTATCCCCATATTTCATTTTACGGCTTAATCCCAAAAAGCAGCCTAAAGCAGCAAGTTTAAGTCTTCAGTAAATATTTAGATGCTATTGTGGTTTGAAATAGTTTCCCATTACTTTCTAAATTCGACAACATATGAATCAACCAATTAATTTTATACTACAGTTTTTTCTTAATTTCACTAATATTCTGAACTATAAACTAATATTTTGAACAGTTTAAAACCAGAGTAAAATTTCTGATAAATGAACTACTACCTTTGAAAACAAAATTTTAACGCTTCTAATCTGTTCTTCAATATTTCGACAATCTTTGCTACTACTTTTGTGCATGATTCATATGAAAAAGTGGCAGCAATGACGTTTTACGAAGAAGATGCTTCAAGTTTAATTTTTATTTAACTAAATGAAAGTAAATATAAAACGTAATCATATTTAAGTCAGCTAATGAGTCTGTCACTCAGCTTTCAGGTCGTGGCAATGTTAGTAACAAAATTGATATTCCATTTACAACACAGGAATATCCACTTCTTATGTAGAGCAGAAAATTATTATTCTAGAAAGTGCAACTCCTGCTAATGGATCAAATGGTTGCTTAAGAACCTCATTGCTCTCCTCAATCTTGTCAGGTAGATAAAGTAGACATTTTGTTTCTAAATTATAAAAGGGGTGTGTAATATTGCTTGATCCAATTATAATAGTAGTCTGTCATCAGTCTCAGAAATGTTATGGAGTCTCATTACAAAGACAAAGAGTGAGGCATACGGTAACTTGTCGATATGGTGTGCGATTCTGTTAGTACTTTATTATCAAACAAAATGTCCTTTATATTCTAATGAACATTTCTCCCACTTTCTTAATGCGATATCGATTTCCAAATTGATTGGTATAATTTTTTTTAGCTTCTCTATTTGCAGTTAACTTTAGCACAAACAAAAATCTGTATATTAGATGTATGAGTCTACCAAAATTGCAGTAGGATATGCTATTACTTATCTACGCTACTATTATGTATAATAAAAATTGTGAAAGAATATTATAAAAAGAAAAAGAAATTTTATTTTATTTTACCGCATCAAAATAAAATGAGTAAAAATGTATTAATTGAATTTCTTCTGTCGTTTAGTAAGTTAGAGAATTTTGCAACACAACCAACTTCAATGCAGATTTGCAATAAACTGCCTACTTACACGTACAATCTCATTATAATGCTCACACCATATCTTTTTGCATTTCACGGGATAAATTAAATACGTGTGACAAAGCAATTTATATCGGTAAAAGTAAACAGGTATTTATCGTGTATTCTTTTCCAATTCATTTTTTATCCAACTTTTATTCCAAAATTCAATCATATTAAATTTTGCCCTAGTTATCGACTAAAACATTAAATAAATCAATTTTTTGTGTATAATTTGAATAACGCTTAGTTGGGCAACACTTTCTCCAACAATAATAAGGTGTTGGCGTATACAGTAAATAACATACCTAACCCATGAGCAAACACCGCCAAATCGTTGAACTCCTGTGCAAAATCTTAATAGTTACATTTTATTATGTAATGCATACGGAAAATCACACCCAATTAACATCTACATAATCCCCAAACGCTAAATTATCTAAACGCTGGTATTGATTCCAAGCATGCATCGTTAATTAGATTGTGGGTAATAAAATTAGGAAAACCTGTATACGCTAAAACAAGCATCGTAACACTTCTCGAGCTGTTGAACCGCTACAGCCATAAAAAATCTAATCTACAGAGATCGGACAAGTGTTTTGTAAGAACCTACAATGACAAGGTGTGGTCTGTGTCTGTGTTCGAAGTGGTTTTTTTTCCGACGAATTGCAATTATAAGACAAGAAAAATGTATTTTATGCAAATTACATTTTCGAAATTATAAATGTTTTTCAGTAATTTGTTTATTTATTGTGATTGGAATATTGAATTTGAATACGCTGCTGTAACGCTAATAATAGTTTTAGCCGATATTATAAACACTCAGTTGTCAGTAGAGGTTATTGCTCGCTTCCTCACCTGAATCTGCCAAGTTTTGTACAACTTATTCTGCTATAATTCTTTAATAATTGCCCTGCATCATTGAAGCTAGTTTGTAATTTGATCTTTACATTCTAACGGTAGAAAAAATAGAATTTTGTTGTACTTCGTAAACAAAATACATATTATAATTTCATTAATTCTTATTTACAGACTATAACACATACGAATATGAGTTAATCTAAACCGGCTTGTAAAGATAGAAGATGCGTAACTGTTTGCGTAAATATCAAAAGAACGCGATCTTGACCTTTTGCCCCGTTTCATAAAGGTATGGCTGTCAATCTTAAAACGAGTACTAAAACATATGTACATATGTACATCAAAGAACCCACTTTCTACCTGCAACTACGTGTTTTATTCCTTTTTAGTTGTATACATACATACATCTCTTCTTAAAAAGATTAGGTGTCTAGCAACATAGATGTCCACATACCTTGAGCAGTGCTTCTAGTATTTTTGGCATAATTAACATAAGATATATTTAATAATCTTAATCAAGGACTAATAAATAGTATCTTCTCTAATATTAGCACGTATGTAAATAAAAAATGCTGTCACCATGCAACAAATACTATTTCCGGTGTTCACAACAGCATCAGTTCTGTTCTATATTATAGAGGGATCTCCCCTGAATAACCAGGTACGAGCTGTTATCCTAACGCACCCTAGTTCCTGAGAAAAATCAACGGTGTTTTACACGTCCTTTTTATACCGTACAACAAAGCGTGCGTAGTGCAGTGATTGGATCTACTCCTACCACCCTGGTGGATCGCGTTCGATTTCTGCCGGTGGATTTTTTTCAATCTTATTATGCACAATATTAACAGTTATGTTTAATGGAAATTATTCATAAATGATAGTTTTCGTCGTGGTAGGTTTATTAATAAATAAATTCGAAGCAAATCTGCGTTATGACGTATATTTTGATTTTACAATTGATTTGAAAGCGCACCGTCGCATAAGTAACACGGGGAAGCACATTTCGTTGACATTCAAAAAAGGTGCTTCGTCCTCTACTAATTTTGACGCGTTGGTTGGCGAAGGTTGGAGGAAAAAATATAATTTAAGGCGAAGGTTTTCATTAATTATAATTGTTAATGTTGTGCACAAGAACATCGAGAAAAAATGCTTGGACAGGAATCGAACGCAAACCACCAGGGTAGTAGGCCTAGATCCAATCTACTGCGCTACGCGCGCTTAGATTTACATGGACTAACATCAACGATATAAAAAGAACGTTGGACAACCTGGTGTTCCCCTTGTAAGTGAGTTTTTGAAGGCGACCCATCACAAATATTTCACAAAAAAAAATAAATGAGGAACAAAAAATATGTTTTCTTCACTACTGATTTACCTTGGAAGCACTTTGACGTATCACTTACACTTTTTACCACTACTACACTAGAGAAAATCATTGTTGCCTTGTTGCTTGTGTTTTGTGATTAAGAATTATCATCTGTGTGGTAAGTGTCTTATGGATGTATTAGTACTTCAAAATATATTTCCGCAGCTAAAAAATTTTCTCAACTATATTATGATTTCTACAAACCTGATTTACCAAGGGCCGATCTACCACAGCACAACTTTTTATCCAAAGATAAAGAATATGGAAGAATCTGTAGTAACACTTATCACTAGGTTGATCTAAAATTTTGCCTAGATTCTAACAGAAACCCCTATACTATAACAAAATTTACTTCTATTTATATAATTTAGAGAGTTATATCTTCTATTATTGTTACAAATCATCTTCCTGGAAAGTTGTCTATCAACCACTTAATTGTATCACGTATTCTATGACCCACCACCTATCCGAAGTCAAGACCGTATACTTCCAACGGTCAATACAAGTAAATTTCTTGCGATGAAGTTTACTAACCAAAGAAAATTAATTTGAGATTTAACCATGGACAAATGTTTCATTATTTTTCCTTAATTAAATCCGTTAAGTTATAATTTACGGCAATCTCGTTGACAGCTTATATCTTTTGTATTGTTTACTGATATAAGATATGTAATGTCAGTCAGTGTTTTTTAATAAAAACAAGTTGATTCTTTTATTGCCGCCGACCTAATACATTATATCAGGTTTAATATAAATATACAATATGTACTTATATGTATTAGGTTGGTACATACGAGATGGAAGCTAAATACTGGAACTCAATTGTGATGTACGTAATCTGCAGCTAATAAAATTTCACCTGTTACTACGAACTTGATGTTATAACGCCTCCATTACATCGCAACTTAAACTACAAGAAAGCTTGTTTGTACACATTTAACATAATATAAACACAACAGTACTACACAATAATTAACACAACTTTATCATTTATAAACTTGCCTGGAGTATTACATGATACGAACTAATCGCTCCAAGTTCTAATATTAAAGACACAATGCCGCAAGCATAGCACGTGAAGGTTGTTAGTTATAATTATAGAATGTATATACTAACAACAAATATTTTAAAACAGAAATATGTATATATTATGTATTTAGCAATACTGACTACAACAGAAAACAAAATCAAAATCTTTACGTTATTGACTGGAATATTTCTATATAAATAAATAATTTTAGTACGAATATTTTCTTCAAAAATCTATACATAAGGAATGTAAATTTCAGCTATAATCCTTATCATTTACTTCAAATTTATTTACATATGTGCACAATGGCAAGTTTGTTACTATGTACTACATAACAAAAAGCTTTTTAAACAATATACTGATCATGGATCACCTAGGTAGATAAACTAGGTTATCACTGATGTGGTAATAACAGAATCATATACGGTATGTGTATGTATATCTAAAATACATACATATATAAACAAATGTGTGACAGGATATGCAGGCATGCAACAAAGATTTCACCACCGAATTCAATTATGAAAATGTATAAATAAATACGTTATTACTGTAAGTAATAGCTAACAAATTTTAGTCTATTCTTTGAGATGTAGTAGTTGACATGTTAGGTTGATATAAACATCCAAATATAGCATAAATTACAAACTGAAAAAGTAGGAACGTATTAGACTTTATAGTGGAATAAAATTATGAAATTTTCGTAATTCAATCAAACTGTTTATTGTTTTTTGAAAAACTGTTTAATATTTTCTACAAACAGCAATAGTAATTTGCTATAATGTTCTTTAATGTCTTGATAAAACTGCTGTGTTGCACTCTGATTACTTGCCCAAAATTGCCATTTCAAGCATTTTCATGCAGTAGATATGTTTTCTATCTTCACTAAATTTTTGTGTCCAACACCTTTTGAATGTGATGGCTCATGAGTTGCTGTGCTTGGGACAAATATTAGTAAGTAGCACTAGGACTTCAGGACTATAAAACTTATCAACCATGAGTGAAACTATAGATCTATACTGTAGACATATGCTTATCCTGGTGTATAATACTTTTGTTGCTAAATTTGGAAAAATCGTTGCATAAGAGAAACAAACGAAATTTGTAACTATATAAAGAATTTTCAATAGCCCAATAATTGTTTACAGTGAATACTAAGTTAGCAATATACTTTCAAATTTTTAAAAATTTTCAAAGCTGTATGTATATATATGTACATAAGACTTTGGCGCAACTAACGCAACTTGGCTTAACTAAACAAGAATAATATTTGAAATTTGAGAAGATTGCTGATTTTATTTTGTATGCAGTATTTAATTAGGATTTTTCTAAATGAGGTATCCATGAAGTCCTTCAGATATTTTCATAAATCGAATTAGCCCACGAAATATCTTCTCCCGTCCCTCTCCTCCCTACTGAAATACCCACACAAACACCAAAACTAATACATTTTTTTGTCAGGGAAAATGCTTGCTCCAAGCGCCTACGTTCTATCACTACTTGGAAGTGCCCTTTTCAGCATCTGGAAACGGCCCACTAAGTCCATTTGTTTCGTAAAACGTTTTTGTATTTCATCAGACTCTTACCTCGCCATGATGTTTCGTGCCATTTTATGTATAGTGATGTCTCCAACATAGTAGATACCATGATCTCCCACCTTGTTCACACGAAAAAAGTATGCTCTACTGTGTCTACCCTGCCGCAACACATGCACTCCTGCGTGATATCTTTATTTATACGCTTGGCGAAAGCTCGGAAAGAGCCATGACCTGTCAAAACCTCTATCTGGTAATTGTCCAGACATCGGTGTTTACAGGATATCCATTCCCCAAGATTCCTAATCAGCCGCTTCGGCCATTGGGTTTTCACCGCCTCCATGTCCCAAGTATTTCGCCAAGTGATCAGAGTATTACTCTGGGCCTGTACATGCATAATCTTTTGGTCACGTTGCCTATTGTTATACACTAATGCCTTCTCCTTGATCATCAAATGGATTGGCACTACTCCCGTAACTACCTGTACTGTTTTGTAGGAAGATGTCACCGGAAGGAGCATGCTTCTCTGTGTTCTTTCGAGTATGAGTCTGTATTTTTGGATATCCTTGCTGCTGCTTGGCCCTTTTAGATTGAGCATGAGTCTGGTCACTTTAGCGTCATTCCCTTGTGCTTTACTAACGACATTTATCACATGGGCTCTAAAAGATCCTCTCTCATCGGGAGTAACATCTTATGGTCTTGGCAGGTCTTAATTCTACGCCATCCAGGGAGAACTGGACATTACTCTTCCTTCTTCTTCCCTTCATTAATAACACCTCCGTTTTCTCAGGTGCTAACTAGGTTATGGTCTTTCATCCATGTATTTATACGTTCTAAGGATATATTCGTATTGCGCATTAGAGCAAACTCATCCTCTACTCCAACCACTAGTGCCAGATTGTCCGTACAGCCAAATCATACTGCATTCGCCGCCAATTCCAGTTCCAAGACTCGGTCGACATTCCATAGGATTGGCCCCAAAACAGACCCCTGCTACACACCCACATCAGTCAACCCCAGAATTTTTCTGCCCATAAGGTAGTTTGTGATAAAATCCAGCAAGTACTTAGATAAATATCTATTTCTAAGCTCCCTGCGTATAAGATTCTGGGACGCAGAGTTGAAGGCATTTCTGACGTCGATAGTTATTAGGACGCACCACTTTGCATTAAATTCATTTGTACTTTGTATGGCCGACTCGATTGCCTGGGTGGTCGACTTACCTTTCAAAAACCCGAATTGTAGATCGTGGAAGCCGCCCTTTTCGTGCAGTTCTGTCAATAATATGTTTCTAATTAGCGAACCTGTAGAAGTTTGCTGTTTCACAAAAAAAAATTGAGGCAAAGTAGATATTCAATTTTAAAACTACAAAATACTTTTTTTCGCTTTACTGGGACATTTTTGTCTACAATTGTTGTGTATGGTGCTGGTGTAATAACATAAAATGCCTTTTTTATATTCTTCCTTCTCTCATAATAAGGTCATATCTTCTGTAGAGTTATAACTATAAATACGTACCTGAAACTACTGTGTCCTAAAATAAATACGCATTTATCAACTTACATAGAATGTGTAGAACGAGATTAAAAACATAATTGCTTTTTACTCTTTTTTTAACAGGTTATTAAACTAACACTAAGTGAAAGTTTTGCGTGGTATTGAACCAACACCAATAATTATAAAATTCCAAAATATATGTGGTGGTGCACTTATATCTCAGATCTTGCGCTCTATTAAATAACTAACACCTCGTCAATCACCTGTCTATCATATTCATTTCATAATCCAACTTGATGCCAGACGTTATATAAATACCGTCAGCCTTTAAAGTCTATGGGAAGAAATAGAATACCCACTGCATCATCAATCATTGTAAAAGTACTCGTATTTACAAGAAAACGCTACTATGCGATCGCATTAACACTACGGTAACAGTAGGATGGAAACATAAACTCTGCCGTAACCTTTAAAGGATGACATCATAGTCGTGATTATCCACTGAAGACTCTTTACTTTAATAAATAAGCCAAATACACAACAAAGGGTGTATTTACGAGCTGTTATTCTATATTGTTTAATAGTAAATTACCTACGGAATATATACAAGAACACATAAAACGTCTACGAACGAACCGAGCATATTATATTCTGTAATAAAAAGGAAACAATATGAGTTCCGAAAAAATCCAACAAGCTTACAACCAGATATTGCCTAATCAAAACATATTCGTAGTATCTGGTTTTAGTATTTGAAAGGTAACTTGTGCATTAATAATGATTCAAATTAGTAATTCTATCTGAGAAAATTAGAATGTCGCTGTAATAACATAGTTTGTATATATTCAAGAATTAAATAATCAACTGTTAAATAGAAAAGCAATTTTATTGGTGCCTAGAAGGTTTGTAGAATATCTTACTGGTAATCAAAATGTGTGTGGGTATTAAGAGATTCGATATTTACATGTAAATTATGTTTTTCTCTATTTTACTATTCCAATTGAATGTGTTCATTTTAAACGTACTTCTGCAAAAGTATCATTAGATTAGTGTTCAGTTCATGAAATCTGTATCTCGTAATATAGTAAACCTCATTAGTGTCATGAATTGAAAGGTGATTTTAGGTTATGGTATTAGTTTGGCATTGGTTAATAATGTAGGTCTATGTGCATGTAGATATATAGCAAATTCAGTAAGTATTGTTAAAAAATGTAATTTAATAAAAAGCTGAAGATAGTAATTAAAATTTTTGTACATACTTATATGCAATAAAAAAGCGGGTCCTTTAATACAAGCTATAATCTAACCTAAAGATAAAAAGACAAAAGATAATCCTTCATATTCAATTAGCGTGGAGAACAAAGTGAAAGTAAGACAATATTCATGAAAGTTCTTTCAGAAACAGACAAATCTCACACAAAAATCGTAAGAAGCAGCTGCGATAACTAAACCTTCACAGTAAAACAAACGATACGTTCCATAAACGTGACCAAACGTTGAGCTATTTTCTCGTTATGCAAAAACGTAATTTGTTTTCCAATGCGGGAAAGAGTAAGATATTTCTTGACCGTTTCATTTTAATGAAAAGAATATGGACGCAGCTCTAGAACAATTTGAGTGTTTGTTTATCAACCTTAAGTTTCCAGTTTTAAAATTATTTAAAAGCACGAAATAACTGGTTTGGTAGCAGATACAAAAAAATCAGGAAGGCCAAAAAACTATAGGAAGGTCATGATTATCATATGCAATAATCATCTTTATATGTAATAAATAAGACCAAAAACTAGTAGAGATCTAGGTATAGATTCTTCTACTGTTCAGTTGTATCTAATTAAACAGGGATTTGGTCGTATGAGAAAGAGGACATTGTACCAAAGGAGGCGAATTCATTCCCATTCGACGAGCAGCATTTAGAAATTCCACAGCAACATATTATATTATCAGGAAGGCAATTAATTGGGGATTATTATATTTTTTTTTGTATATTTTTGCTATAACCTACCTAATTGACTATAGTCTAGCTAATGGGCCCGCGATACCATCTTACTTTCATGTATTCAAAGGTTGAATGGTATACCTTTCGGATATACTAAAACAAAACTCTCTCTCCTCCAACAATAACTGTGGAAAAAGTAACCAATTAAAGCACACATTACGGTTTGAAGAATTAACGTGTTTACACAATTATTAACACTCAGAAATGAAACGATGACATTTACAAGAAATTTTATTAACATATAACACGAAAAAAGATTAATAATATCTGTGGCGACTACGTAGCTGAGTCCACTCGTCTAGGCATCGATAAAATAAGATGGTCAATATCTGCTTGTGGCATTTCGTTCCAAGCAATTTGAACTTCTTTGATTAACAAAATACAAAAGTTAAGAAAGTTTTTATAATGTAATATAATGTTTAATAATGTTCTTTTTCCGGGATTGCAATGTTGCCTTATCTTCGGTCCTAGCTTGCCATTTCTTAAAATCCAAACGATAGAAAATGCGGATAATACACTCGAAAAATCGAATCCAAGCATGGAGTGTAGATAGATCTAATCGATATGTAGTCACATCTGCTGGCTTGGCAGTTAGCTTCTTCAAATTGTTCATGTCTTTTGTCGTAGCTCCGCATATATCACATTTCTGGCAATCATCATTAGCAACATTCGATGAGATACCCTAACTCTTCTTCTATTATTATAGAGTTACACCAAAAACATTCAGGGTTGCTATCTGCAAGTTCTTTTTGAGCTACCTCAGGAGTTTCCTTAATATACATACTTTATTTTGATGGGTCTGCAAAACCTTGTGCTTGTAGTTTAATATCAACTATGGACTCAGAAATTATTGTTGAGGTGCGATCTGGATAGCATTCTTCTTTTGCCATCTTAATTTTCACGTACTAACGTTTTGTTAATTTTGTTTCAATAGTTATAGATAAAGCTTCTTCCAGAAAATATGAAATGATATCTTTTTTCTCTAACCACGCTCGTCTAATTTTTGTAGCTCTAGTTGGGGTAGTTTGAAGAGCTTCCTTCATTAGATTTGCGGCTGCTCTTTCCCCTGATTCTATCAAACTACTTTGTACAGCGTATATTACTTAATCTTTTTCATACTATGCTCGAAGTTCACGGGATTCTCTTCTTTTTGACCTATCACTGCTTCCTGCAAACGGAACTCGTGGCCGACTCGTTTGTGTTGAAGTGGATGGCCTATTTTTGTCAGGTTCTTCTAATTATAAGTATGAACATGTAATGCATTCATTTAGCAAGTCAATATTGGTTTCCAAAAACTGCTTTTTAGAGCTATAGCTCTTATGCCATCTTGTCAATAATTGGCTACAGAAAACAAGCACAACAGTTTGCCGTATTTTAGTAATATACTCTTTCGGCAAATTTTCGGCTTTTATGTTGACATTTATTACTTACACTTTCACCCTTCTTCTGCTGCCACGTTTGATACAAATCCATTTGCCTGTACTTGATGTCAGAACTTGAACTTCACACTTTAGAAAAATAATGTAAATTGTTGTATAGACCACACTGTTGCACCTTACACTGTATTAGCAAAAAATTCACATATCACATATTCTGCATTTTCGGCACCTTTAACCACTATTCGCAAGGGGTGGGGTGTTTGCTTCCGGCGCACAGGGTTGGCCCAACCCCTTCCCTTTCATTTTATCTAGTTGTTTGCAACAATTCTTCCCAATCATAAAATGGTACTTTTGGCCGCAATTTCAGTATTTTGTGCCACTGTGCGCCGGCGTGGTACCCTTCGTGGCCATCATGCATACCTAGACAGAATTGGGATACTTCGCTGAAGACAATACTGGGCCATTCTGGTTTCCAATGCTGCCGGTCTCTGCACCAGTTTAAGCGTTGACGACAGTGGTTCGCAGTTAAAGGAAGCATTAATCGTGGACGGTATGAAGAAAGTCCAAAAGCTCAAATGCGGCGATATAGTGTACTCATAGTAGCAGGTCTGCCTTCTTCTCCTAACCATTGGTCAGCGATTTGACGCGTTGTAGCAAAACGGTCTCGTAACGTGAAGCGCCTATCTTGACGCTCAGTGGTACGCCACAGTTGACCAGCTGGTCTTCTTCTTGTTCTTCTACCTTCTTCTGTCCACACACGATATACACGTATTACCGGTATTGCAGTTCAATTTCGCGATAGGACCAACCAGCATCTCGATAGCTAACAATTCTACACCTGTCAAAGTCAGTAACAGGGTGATAATTTTGACGTCTTCGAACTATAGGCAGTTTGTTACACTTAAAGCTTGTAGACGAACACGCAATAACTAAACTTTTCTATATTAGTCATGAACATGAATCTCTTCTTAGAAGCGTACAGCAAAAAGTATCAATGATAAAAAGTTGGCATTCTTATCATAGCATTTAGTGTAACACTTCTAAAAATTGATTATTTCAAATGCAATGTTATGAACTACTTAAGTAAATAAAATTTTAATTATATATTAATTACCCTATGACTCAATTTTATAATACCGTGTGCCACATAGTATTTACACACAGATTTCCATTGCACACAATCTATCTGCACTTAAGTACCTTACATAACCGCACGGTAATAGTAAATATAGTTATCTAAGTTTATATAAAAGGGTAAAAGCAAATTTACTTTTAAGAGATATAAGATCAAAGTGTATATATGTATGTAATACGTTGATGTCATATAATGCACTTTGAGAATTGAAAAACGCAATCTGCGAGCTTTAGTAATAAATATGAAAACACTTCTATGCTTAATATACAACAACAGATATGAGTGTTTTTTGCATTGTGAGATCCTCATGTAATTGCGCCACTGGATTTAAATAAAATTGCATTGTTACATGTGTGGGGAACATAAGCTTACGTAATTTCAAGCGATCATATGCGTACATATAAAAAAACAGCAGATAACTAATCACGCAGTAACTGACAGACGGATAGCTTTCACTTTTTTAAAAGTTAAAATTCATACAATGTTTGGTATATTCCACCTACCTTTACCGTATTGTGCCTGACTTTTTCCGTTCTCCCTTCACAGAGTCGCTTTGACAGCGCTGCATTATACAATTTTTAATTAATGATAATTGTATCGTTATGCGAGGGGATAAAATTGATGGAAAAAATACCGCTGCATTTTTACATTTTAATCGCCGTATCCGCCTGTTTGAGCATGTTTGTAAACAGTGTTACACAACTCTACCTAAAATACATATTTGTATCTGTTAAATTTAAATGATAAAAGGTTATAATCTGATCAACAGTAATACAGTTACCTGGTTCTGGTGCATTCCAATAATTCTTTAAAGTTCATTAAAATAAAAGGTGAAATTGTTCACCGCGATTGTGGAAGAAAATTTCAGAGATAGGAGGTAAATGTATGTTTCTGTGTGCATGCAAACAGGAAGTCACTATTAGGGTCAGGCTATTATATAAAGCAAAACGTGTCTTATGTAATAATAAGCGACATCGATCTGTACTTATGCATCTCGTCGCATGATGCATTCATAACCTGAAACGCAAGTATTGTATATTCAGTTGCCGCTTAATACTATATAGTGTCGTATAACAGGTATAGACGAAGAAGGCAAGTAGTTTATTGGAAATTATAAAAAAGAAATCAGAAATTCTGACATATAACTATTTCTTTTATTAATCCTATCGGAATATCACATTGTCAGAAATTTGTATTTCCACAATCATCAAATCTAAAAACCACTTAAAGCGATTCAAGTGACAATGCCAAAATTAGATCATCATAAACTATTGCTAACACATCTGGTGTTTATTTTGTAGGTGCGACTCAATACTTTTTCGTGTGATGGTGATGAACAAACGGCATTGATTCCTTGAATATTTCATAAATTTGTTGAAAGACCATTATACATTTATCTAAGAAATTGGTGTTAGTAGCAGCAGTATGTCTATAAACAAGATTTATAGGCAAGTAATAAGATTTAGAAATAAAAATTATATTTTAAAAATACATATAATATATGTATTTTTAAATAAATGTCAATTTTATTCCACTGAAGAAGTTGTTACGAAAACCAGATTATAAATTTTGTAAAGGTTTTGGAATAAATTTGACTTTTGTTAGAATTTGCAAGTGTTATCATTGACCTAACAAGTGGAAAAACTATCTGGATAATTTAAAAATACAATAAATGTAAGGCTTTCAAGCCTAATTGTAGTCATTGAATTCAATATTTTTTCATTATTTGCTTTACCCGGTTTATGATCTCCTATAAGGACTCCGATTGTGACAGTTGGTCACAAAACTGTCAATATATAGGGTGTGCCAACAAGAATGTACAATTAAAAAAAAAGGGTCATTTTCGTGTCGGTCGGTTGGCAATTCGTGCATTTGCGTAGCTGTCAACTAGACATATTGCGTTAATGTAAATAAATCGCTCTGCTGACGAACGACGCATTGTCAATGTCACAACTTATTTCAAGATCGGTGAAAGTTTCTTAAGCCCGTTTTAGACGATGTCAGTTTTGCCAAGGAATTATATAGCAAATTAGCCATCAGAAATTAGACATCGTGTAAAACAAACTTTTTATCTAATTTACCTGGTAAATCTGATAGCAAAAATTTCTTTCAAAATGTTTATTAATTCCATAGTAAATCGGGCGCATAGCACTTCTGCGCAATATGATTTGCTGCTGTCAATAAACGAATGAATAATTCGGACTTCAATATTGTTGTAATAATTAGACACCACTTACTCCGAGTGGTTCAGAATTAGTTACAGCGGAAAATGGTGCTAGCCATTAGCCATTATAGCCAACAGACTAGCACAAATACCTGATAAGAAAATAATACGGGAAGTGGAGCATTAAATTGTTCAACTTATATTCGAGGCAGAAAATGAATGTGTTATTTAAATATTTTTAGGCCTATTTATTAATATAGTTGCATAGTTGTTTGTTAGTATGTATGCTATTTAAGATTTCTTCTTTTTTCTATAATTCGAGTACGTTCCCATGAAAAAAAACAAGAAAACTTCTTTCTGCTGCTCTAATGGGTGACCTGTTCCCGCCCCATTGAATCAACCGTTGCAAAATTGGTTTTGTTGCGCTAATATTCGTTTCTGTCTACTTTTCACCATTTTTGTCGACTAAGCAGTTGCGCCGCACATACTAGAGTAATTTTTTCGGCTTTTGTAGCCTGTAATTAAAAATTCTTCGGGTGTTTTTGATCCAGATTGATGGCATGATTTCATCAACTTCTCGCTCAAAGGAAATGCATAGATGCCGCTCAATATTCTGCGCAAGGATATTTTTAAGTTTGCGTTGATTGCTTAAGAATTCGGACAAATACATATGTGTAAAACATGATTAAATTCAAATTTTCATGGATATATGATGTCTAATTGATGATGGTTAATTTCCTGTCTAATTGCGTAGCAAAACTGACACCGTTTAAAACGGGCTTTAGAAAGACTTCGAAGTGTTGCGCAAAATCCTCGCATTTCGATTCGCCATCTTTTACAGTAACTGGATATGTCGAAGAGCGCCATGCAACGAATTCTGACAGTGGAGCTTTATCTTCGCCCATACAGGGTCCAACTGACGCAACAGATATAGCGAAACGACCATTTACGTCGATGTGAATTCGCCAATTTGGCGTTGGTGTTAGTTGATGCATCCACAACGAGCATGTGGGTTTTGGGCAGGTGGTGTGATTGGACCTTACATTTTTCAAAATTCCGCAGGTAATGTACTTACGGTGAATGGTAAATTGGCCCGAAATGGCATATACACCCAAAATAAGTGGTTTCATAAGTGGTTATTACAGTAGAGAAGTAACCGGCATAATGCCGTGTAATTTCTTTTTCTGGGGTTATCTGTAAACACGTGTTTACGCGAATAATCCGACGACCATCCAGGAGTTACAGAATAAAATCAAGCGCATTATTATGGGAGTCGGTCCAGAAATATGGGCAAATGTCATAAACGATTTTGTAAAAAGATTAATAGTTTGTTAACGAACTTTGGGTAAGTATTATTATAAAATTAAATTTTGCATTCTTATGGCGACACCATTTATATGGTCAGTTTTGAATTTCTATTATGTTTGAATTTTAGGTTTATATAATATATAATTCTGAGATATTTTAATTATCTATGTGAAATTCTTAATACTTGCCACCAGCTCCACACAAAAGCGATAGAATTTTTCACACCCGTCAAAAGGAATGCTATTATTAAGAGATTGAAATGGATTGTTAAGAAAATACTTTTCTTCTGGCATTTACCAAAATATGTTTTTATTAAACCCATTGCCATATTTTTTAAAAATGCTACAACCTTGTTTTTACCTTTTCTGACATCTAATTTTCAGAAACAATATTTGTATTTGTAAATCACTAAATTTAAAATGCAATTAAAGCGATTCAAGTGAATATGACAAAATTATATCCCCCTAAAATGGTACTGACACTGCCTGGCCTGTACTTTGTAGAAAAAAATCAATACTAATGTATGATAGTGTGATAGTATTTTATAGAAATTGCTTTTTTGAACACTGTCATCATATGTATATCTAAGAAATTGATGTTAACAGTAGTAGACCTATAAGTGCTGAAACATTTGAGGGTTTGCAAAAACAAAGACGTATTCATTTCGGGTAACTTTTCTTCGATAAATTGACAGAGTATGCTGCAAAATCACCAACCTCACATTTGTGATATCACACATATCATAAGGAGATTATTTGAAGAACTCGTTTATCATCACCTTAATAAATTGTCGTCTTGATCATCGTTTTCATATCTTCATTTTTTACCAGCAGTTTATTAATTACTGTGAAAATTAAGCAATGAGCAAAAATCAATTTACTCAAGAGAAATTTGCTACACAGGCTAATTAAGCGGTATGGAACTATGGATATTTAGCAATTCCATTTAGTTTCATATAACAATCTAGAAATCTATATATTTCAAAATTTTACAGAATGCTGCTTACTTGAGTTCTTTCTACTGCTTCTACAGATTCACGACTAAGAGAATTTATTAGTGTCAGTCTGTGGAGATGGGTTTTCAATTTGCTGTAATGAAGTTTTAATCTCTTTCATATTTCTACTAAAGCGTATGTTATATCCCTTACAATTTCTGTTTTCCTCTATTCTACGGCCCATTTATGCTTCAGACTAAGCGAACTTGTTTTTTTCCAAGTCTAATGAGATTACATTTTATACCAGCCCATCTGTTGCTTTATACACCACGATCTTCTAGCACCTACTTTAATACTAATCGTTTTGTTTTCCCCACTTTGGCTTTGGTATGAGTACGCTGCATTTCTTTTCTTCGATATGCCTTCCATTACTAGGAGCAGATCTGCTCCAATTATTATTACAATTACAATTTGGCACCTGATATTTTTTTCATATAATCAAAGGTGTTAAAATTACCAACATTTTTACCATACGGTTTTTAAACGAAATTCAAGGATGTTTAAGTTTGTACAGTTGCCATAGCTAGTCCACACAGAGTTATATGCAATCGACCCATTGATATAAAAACTTTGTTGTGTTTGAGTATGTAAAAGATCTGTTTTTTATGCCACTCCTAAAACTTATTTCAAAAATATTATTAAATCATAAATCAGAATGTTTGGTGTCTTTACCGTCTCTATATCTCCCATATTTTAGAGTGAATTGAGATTCCAACTCACAAGATTATTGGAAATTTCGATATTTCTACGAGTTTTTTTTTTCATCTTAAAGCTGCCAAGTAACCCTATTTCATTTGATTAATTTTGTAAAAATAAACTTTACTCTGCTAAGCTTCTTCGGATTGGATCAGTGTAAATAGTGAAATGCTTGAGAGCTACTAACTTTTTGTATGCGAATAATAATCTGCTGTCAATAACAACTTCATTGAAGTACATTAATTATAATTTATTTTGTTTGTTTAGTATATACTATTTTTATATAACATATACCTACTTAAAAAATTACAAATGAAAAGGACGTGTCCTATAATATTGAAGTAAACATAATTCAAATTCGCAGCACAAACGCATCGTATAATGATTCATAACTTTCACATTTCGACACTGAAAAAAGAACAAAGTAAAAATACCATCATTTTCTCTCTAGCCACAAGACATATTTACCGTATTTTACTCGTTACAATAATTTAACACTAGCTATAAAAAATGTTCACTCAGATTTAATTCTGAACACTTTTGAGCTTTCAATCGTTGAAAATGATTTTTTAATCGTGTATTCTATTTAGATATTGTGTACGAACTATAATTTGTACAGCATTAAAATTTCGCAAACAAACATTTCTGAAAACATGTTCCGGTAGTTGTACATAATGTTGCTTCCGAGTTCCTTGCACAAACAAGTTATACGTGCATTTCAAGTCGAACACTATTCTAGAGCTTCTGGGACGTAAACAGATTGTTATTGGCATTGAGTTGTGTTGTTTTCGTTTACCCTTGTAACTGAAACATTCGCGAACATATACAATACGTGATTCATATTATCAATTTGTAAACGATAAACGAAATAACGATTAAAAAAAGTTTAGTTAAAAATAGTCATAACTATTAATGTAGTAATCATGTTATTTTGACCAAACCCATACATATTTGACTATCTGTTACATGATTCTATTAATTTATTATTTCTGATAAATCACTATGCAACTAAATATATTATTTACATACATAAACATAAATGTCTTTCTATCATGCAACTGATTACATAATCAATTATTTACTAGCACCTCTATAACACAACCAATTTATTAGCTGAAAACCGCAAGCTCTTTAGGCACGACGAGTTCGTCCTATCTCTATCGTTTGTTCGTCAACATCCTCTTAGCCTGTATGATTTCACACAGGAAATTGTACGTGGAATATTAGCGAGTCGATTTATGATTATGAAACGGCGAATTTTTTCCTTCGTCTTATAATGACGTAGTACTCTTGGGTAAGGAGTGTATCTCGATGGAAATAACATGCAATAATATACGGCTGGCGAATTTCGTAACTGTCGAAATTATGACTTTCTTTTGCATATGCGAACACAACGCTAACAGCCATTAGTATAAGTGTTTGTTGTGTTAATCTACGATTTCGATTAGTAATGAAAGAAAGTGGAGTATTGATGGCTCGCGGGGATAAAATAAAAAAATCAATTTAGATTAAATATTGTGTAAATAAAAATCGACTGCAGTTAGTAATATTAGTTTTATTTTAAGTGTTATTAGAATTATTATTTATTAATCCGATCAATGTAGAAAGTGGACCGTAGTACTATTGAAATTTCGTAGAATCAGCCATTTATGCTGCGAGATTTATAATACGTGTCTTGTAGTAGTTTTATTAATGCCAAAAAATTCTATAGTATTTCTTTGAAAATTTTCTATTTTATATTGTGTAAAAAGCATAAATCAGCTTACAATTAGAAACATGTATGAACTCATATTACATTTAAGAGAAAGTAACGGTTTTGTTTAGGCAATATAACAAAACTAGCAAATTGCAGTTTGTAGAATTGGTGCAGCATATAGAGACTATCCGAAACTTAATTTTCCTTTACTCCAACTTCAGATCGGAAATATTCAATCTTTTCTTAACAGCAAACAATGCAATGACAACAACTGATTTTTATGAGTCACTGTGTCTAAAACTTCTGAAGTTTGGATATTCTCAATTAACTATTTACTATTACTAGAAGCTTGATTTAAATAATAAAGACTGTTAATAATAACTGTTTCGATGATGGGCGATTTAAGACCTGAGTTAATATTTATACACCAGTCAAGTTATTTTACTCAAATTAAAAATGCCGTACTAGTGGTTCCTCACAATTGAAAAAATTCACTAGACCCACGATGTCAAAGAATTAGAATTTCACGTGATGATTAAAATGCAGGAGAACTCACAGTTTCAGTGGGAATTATTTGGATAGATCAGGAGAATATAGCAGAGATGCAATAACCAACATAAACAATTTACATCGGCGGAGATATGTTTCTCCAAAATAAGTTCAATTTTAATAGTTCTTGTTTATTTATAATATAATAATTGATATTTCTGCTGACATAAGAATAGAATTCTGCTCATTCTGCCAACGAAGTAAATTAAGACGACGCACAGATTTTCGAAGGCTGTTGACTAGCTATAGCGAATAATGATACTAGACTCAACGATCTTGCAATCTAACATGGCTTTTCAATCATCAACTTTTTTCCGTAAGACCACATTAAAACTAAAATGTGTAATTGATTGATTGATTGATTTTGATCAACGTAGGACGGTCTTTTAACATCCCTAACAATGCGGCCTCCAAGGCCTATTGTATTATTCCTACATTAATTTTGTTTGATTAGGTTTAGGAGTTTGTATGGTAAATCTTTCTCCAACAGTGATTCCAATGCGCTTTGCATAGCAATCCTTCGTTGGCTTAGTGCTGCGCATTCGAAAAGAATGTGGGAGGCTGTTTCTTCCTCCTCATTGCAAAGTCTACATAAGAGTTTATCTTTATAAATCCCCATCTTATGCAGACGACCTATTAGACAGCCGTGTCCTGTTAGTAGACACATTAGTGCCCTCAGCTGAATCCTGTTTAGTGCAAGTAGGTCAGCAGTTAGTAGTTTTGACGGTCGATCCATCATCCGCTTGCTGTGTCTTTGTCCAGGTACATGGTTTCAGTTTGATTGCTGTTGTTTCATAATCCACTCATTGATTGCACCACTGTTGCACTTTTTGTAATACCTAGACTTGGCTCCGGTCCAGTAAATATCATTTGACAACCTTCCTTTCCTAGCTGGTCTGCAGTTTCATTGCCTGCTACAGCCCAGTGCCCTGGCACCCACACCAAGTTGACATTGTTATGTTTAGCCAGAACAGTTAGGTGTTGCAGACATTCCCATACTAGTTTAAAGGCTATATGATTTGATGCTAGTGCTTGTAAGGCTGCCTGACTGTCGGAGAGAATGCAAATCGTTTCTCGCCGTTGTTGGCGACATAGACTCTCCAACGCACAGGTTTGTATAGTATATATGTATTTCTGTTTGGAATACCGTGGTTCAAGTGGTTCACATAGTTTGTAACCCTCTTTTCTTCGTAAACACTAACGCCAGAGTTAGTCCCTGCTTTTGACCCATCTGTAAACCAGTTCTGGGTTCTCAGTTTTCTCCCTTCACCATTTCTCCACTCATCCCAGTTCAAAAAGACTTTGAAGGGTTTGTCGTAGGAAATTTTCGTGATTGCTATGTCGCTGCCCATGTCGAAGATTGTGTTTTTGACTACTGTTTCTATACTGGTGTGTCCCGACACAGTGGGTTTTCCAGTTGTTAGTATTTTTCAGTCTGTATGCTCCCATTCTTTCGTAATACTCCTAGATGTGCTTCTGTGCAAGCTTTGTTCGCAAACACAATTTACATAAATGCAACAAAGCAAATAAATGTTAGTTTTTTCCCCAGAAGTGGGTTATAAAGAAAACACTTTTCCCTTGACATTTAGAAAAATATTTTTTATTAAACATTTCTTTTTTCTGCAAACAATATCTGCTTACCGTAAACAATGTATTTCTGGGGTTCAAATGAATATGGCAAAATTAGATCACCATAAATTATTACTAACACTGTCTGGTCTTTATGTTTTAGCAAAAACTTAATGCTTTCAATGTTGCAATATTTCATGAATATTTATTTCTTGAACACTCAATAAATTTGTTGAGACACAATTATATATCCAAAAAATCGCAGTCAGTAGCAGTAGTAGATCGATAGATGCTGAAAAATTTGCAGCTATGCAAAAACAAACACTTATTCATTTCGGGTAACTTTTCTTTGGTCGATTAACAAAGCATTGTGCAAAATCACCAATCGCATATATTTATATAGAAGAATTTGGTAATTCTGTGGAAAAGTTTAACTCTTTCATCATCTTAATTGATAAAATTAACCTTGCCTGAAACCCAAGTTTTCATAGTTTTATTTTTTGTGAATATTTTATTAATTACTGCCAAAGTTCAACAATGGACAATAATTCATTTGCTATCGAGAAGAATATGCTAAATGCAATGTTATTAGTGGGTAGCTTCTAGACTTTATATAAGCATGTATTTTTTTCATTAAACTAAATATGTAATGAGATTGACATGCGGTTGCTTTCATAAAACCACATTATACTATATGATTCAAAATACTTTTTATAAGCGGTGGCCATGGATTACATATATTTGAAAAACGTATGGCTTAGCTTAATACCATTTACTTATTTGTCAAATGTGATTATTTTTAAATGTCAGAATTCTTGTTAGCTGAAATGTTGTATTACCGTTGGCAGTAACTTATTACATTGAATATTTTAAAACCGCATGGCTTAACTTAGACTATACGAGCAAGTAAAGCAGTCGAAGTCAGGTCAGTGACAGTCAGTGACTTGACAACTCGTCAGACCGAATCTGATTCGCTCTGTCAAATGCGATTAATTTTAAATGTCAAAATAATGTATTAGCAAATGATACATCTTCTTTCTACGTATTGTCCGTCTGCCACTACCTTTCTTTCGTTAAACACTTCCAGTATCTCGAAATGTTTTTACCAGATAACGAATGTTATTATAAAATACGGCTTTATCGATTATTACGTCTGGATGATGTTACAAACGAAACTTTTGTAAACATGGTTGACTTCCATTCACCATTTTCGATATATCAATTGCGAAAATATGACTCAATAATGAATGCCCTTTGTTGATCAGTAAACACCATTTTTCTAATTCAATATAATAAGTTACTCCCAACGACAATATAACATTCAAGCTAACCAGAATTCTGACATTTAATCACATTTGACAGATAAGTAAATGATATTAAGCTAAGCCATACGTTTTTCAAATATGTAATCCATAGCCACTGCTTATAAAAAGTATTTTGAATCATATATTAGGATTTGTGTTACACTGAAATTACTAAACCATTTGCAATTTTTCGTTGCCTCTCAGAACTGGAAAACATAGCAGCTTTACTTAAATAGATCACATACAGACAGTAGCAATAAGTCAGAAAGTTTTAGTGTTTAGTTCCTCGTTGCGGTGCACCCTGTGCTTTTAGCAGCGATACCCAACAATGTATAAACATCAAGCTCAGCTAAATAGGCGCATATATCACGTTCTTATCCTAAATTATGTATGTACATATACTCTAAACCTGTACATCTTACGCTGCCGCTGCGAATAGAAATAAATCTAGGCATTTATGAGTTGTGAATTTTCGGTGATACAAACTCGGTAAAATATTATAATTCAAGATAGGCAAAACTGTGATAGATATATTTTAGTTAATATACTGAATCTTTGAATTTGAAAATGAAATTTGCATACCATTGGCTTCAAAATGTATTAATCTAATAATGCGTACATTTATTTGCTTTTAACTGAAATGAGCAATTTAAATACATACTTTCACTTCTGTACTACGTTACAGAGGGCGCAATACTTCAAGTACAAACTTATTTATTGTTTTTTTTTTCGAAGAATAGAATGTCACATACGTTGCAATATTAATTTAATCTTAAAATTCAGCGACACGTAATGACTACTATCACTTGCTCGCCCTGTAAATTGCTTCATTTCATAAATAAACTGATTATCATAAATCTGCTACCAAATTTATCCTTAAGCATTTCGTAAATTAAACCGACAGCATTAATATTCATCGGGCACGACGCTACGTATGTACATATTTTATCCTTTAATAAATAAAAACAAAAATTTTCCACCAGCCTAAATACGATTATTCTCCATTAACTTGCATAACTTGAAGAAGTATGCACTAAAAGTGCGAGCGAACGACGCATATCATATTTAATATCTGCGAATATGCGACATACCATTGAAGAATATTAATGGCGCAATTAAACTAAAAGGACAATTGTATGTACGAAAAGACAGTAGCCGTTGCTCGTGAGTGCATTCGTGTCATCCGTATAGCTGATTATTATTAAACAGTGACGCACATTCGGCGAATTTGCTTGTTCTACTTTCTCGCATTGCAGTTTTTTTTAATAAATTATCAATGGCGTAAGGTACAAAATTAGCAATACTATTTCGTTATTAAAATCTCGCAAAAAAAATATAAGTAATATAATAGTGAATCTGCAAATTCCTTTCTTTACTTAGACTGTGCCGATATATTCCTATATAATTTGCACACAAAAGTGCAATTACGCTAATCTTGTCAATTATTTCACGGAATGTCAGTTGTATGAATTATTTATTTGATTTAACAAGTGAATAAAGATACTCAATCAGTTTTCAAATCTCTGAAATAAAATTTGCAGCAGAGATTAAATAATAATCGATACGATAACCTAATTGCTTCAAAACTTCAAAATGAACCTAACCTAACCTCCGTTTATTACTGTAGTGCCACCAAGAGAATCTGACCCCCGAAAAATATGCGAACTAATTTACCAACGACTTGCTCCGCATCCTCCCCCTCCCTTTGTATATCCAAAAAATTTAAATCAAAGAAAACTACTAACAGCACTGACTGACAGCTGTCAAAAACAATATTTTGAAACCGCTTTCCTGCCGGAGATATTATGTTAGATGTTTTGGCCCACACAACTGTCTGTTATCTAAAAACTTACTCTCTTCAGTTTGGCTGTTTTAACTGTAACATCTACCAAAATAGTCATAAAATAATTTCTTTCACAAGTCAACAGTTTTCAGAATTTAGAACTTCAAACGTTGAAAGTGTGAATTACTTTTTTTGCAAAGTAACAGCTATCAAAAATATTTGAATAATTGTGACAAGAAAAGGAAACAAGATACCGTTTTTGCGACTTGGCTTCTAGAAAATTGAGATAGTATGTTGCGTGTTAATGTTTTGGAGCGTACCGTAAAAGTACCTACTGAATTGTGCTCAAGGTCAATTCTGATGTTCTCATTACGTTTCCGTCGATTTGCAATCTAAATGAAAGAACATGAATTTATATGTCAAGATGACTATCTCTTCTTTCAATCATTGTCACATTATATTAGATTCCCACTGGGTTGGTCAGCCAGTTAACTTCCTTTCATCACTGCAACCAATGAGATCTATTGTGAATACCCTTAATCGGTTAAATCCAATTGATCTCCAAACTTTTGAAGAACTGTAGGATCCTGGTGGGGGCTATGTCTCTCATATAGAGCGCATCCAAGTACACCTGTTCTAATCGCACATAATGTGTTCCACTGTTGCAATGTGTTCAGGGCAGAATTGGCATATATCGCTAGCCATCCTACCTATCATCTAGCAGAGATTTCGCTATGATGGCCGAAAAAGTGTTAAACTTTTTTGATTGGAAGATTTGGAATGTTGGACCAGAATGAGATATTTTAATCGGTCCCTCATTAATGGGAACTCTCATTAATGGGGACTCCGGTATAATGAATGAATGAGATTTGCTTAGAAAAGTTTTATTTCAATTCTGTTTCTACGATTGATTAGTTGACCTGCAGCCTAGAAAATCTATTTTTTCAAAAATTAATCTTGTAGTACCAATTATCTTGTAGATCCCTAAAAGAGTTTAGTACTTTTTTCAAAGATATGATCCTGACATGGGGCGGGCTTGTTTTATACGCCCATTTAAATCGAATGTTTCTTTGATAGTCTTTGCACATAATAGTTTTGACTGTACTGCTTTTGTATTTTGGAATCTTGATTTTTGTAATACTTAAGATAACCATGATCATGACCAGTGAGTTAGCTATGTTTGAGGCATACGCTGTATTGCTTACCAATAATATTTCCCAGGCTAAAGATTTTTTTGTGGATGATCCTATGTATTATAAATGATGATTCCCTTAACAGATGTAATTGGACCTAAAATTGTGTTCAGTAAAGACTGTGTCTAGCTTGGCAATCATTAAGTGCGATAGTAGTGAAGCAGTGAGCATTTCATGCACACATCCTGATTTTTGATTTGCCTAATTAAAATTAAAACAATACTATGTAGCAAAATGTTATAAAGCAAGGAGATAATTTACTCTCCGATATGTGCTTACAAACTTAGATGAACTTTAAATTCTCCAAAATAAAGCAGAATCAAGTCGAGATAACGTCTGTTTGTCCTTCAAACAAGTTATTTTTGAAAACAAAACATCGAGTTCCAATTCTCCAAACTTCGTTTGCTTTGTGATTATCACATGGAATATGTGAAGCGCATGAAATATTTTTGAATTATTAGTTAACATATGAACCACTAACACTAAGGTTAGTAGGTGTTTAAGGTTTCTTTGTCGTTAAATTATTAAAGCATATTAATCGCAAACACAATCAATGTAAGAACAAAAAAGTGCTAACAACGTTATGTTAACTATAAAACGTTAAACAATTCGTAACGTATTGCCACGTTATTACTACGCACACTGTAACAAATACACTCATACGTACATATATCTATAGCAATTTGGCGAACTTACAATAATGATTTCAGTTCAAACGACTTTACTTTCTATCTCACAGGCAGCTGTAGCGAGAGAAAAAATCTAATACTCTACGCGCATTTTTTTAATGAACGTGTAGGAATGATTTTGTGGTCGTCCTTGTTTTTATTGGCAAGTTGTCGCTGAAGTGTCAACGACCGACCCATTTGATTTGTAGTCTTTCGCGAACAATTTAATATTGTTCATTTGATGTCAATAGCTCTTATTTATTAGTATAAAGAAAGTTTGAAGATTGGTATCTTTGATAGCGAAAACAAATTAATGGAAGTAAATTACTTTATGTGCTATTTTTCAAATAAGTGTGATTATATTATAACGGCATTCTACGTTAAAATCATGTTGCAACTGTAAAGTGTTTTTTATAAATTTATGGTAACTACCACGAGAAAGATATTATTAAAGGATCGGTTTGATTCATTTTGTAAGAC
This sequence comes from Popillia japonica, assembly GCA_004785975.1. Classification (NCBI taxonomy): domain Eukaryota; kingdom Metazoa; phylum Arthropoda; class Insecta; order Coleoptera; family Scarabaeidae; genus Popillia; species Popillia japonica. Next base: position 21,188 of record SMLS01070901.1, on the reverse strand, counting down.
TGCTTGCATCGATTGCTTGAAAGAAATACTCAAGATATGCTACTATTATGCATCATGTGCCATCCCCCGTTATAAAGTGAGCAAAACTCAATAAAAGTTGTTCTCAAGTTTGAAGCACATAGATGGAAAATGTTTGGGGTGGTGAGAAATTAGTATTTTGAGCAGTCAAAATCTGCAATTAATTATTTCATTCTAATTGCAAATATCTCTTAAAATTAATTTCTTTTTTTTGTCATGTGGTGCTTAATCGTAGCTGCATCTTCATATTTTCTTCAGTTCTTCCCTTCATTGGGGAGAGACTGCGAAGAACAATTCTGTAAGTTATAAATATACTGTGCTAACTTAGCTCTGCCCACTTGGTTAGCTATAAACATCAAAATGCATCATAGTACATTTAGCAAGCCTCTGTAGGGGGTGGAACGTATATAAAAAATTGATCTGGTAGAAACATTTGGAAAGAAGGCAGACAGCATCAGCCATAAAATAATTTTCATTTTTATTGTCTCAGCCACATATAAACGGCTAAGAAGATTAAAACTACTGGAAACTATGTTTTGGTTGATTTGTGAAGTAAAGTAATATTAGTCTTAGCAGAACTTAAATTAAAAAATAGTATTATATTCTTATATTCCAACAGAAATCACTTGATTCTATGAGGCACAAATCAGCAATATGATTTTTGAAATCCATATCGACATTTGTCAAGATTCAACTCTAGCATCAATACTATTTCTGCGCCTTACAGGAAAAGTGTTGCAGGGTTTCATACTGTAAGATTTTCATCAGAAAAGCTGTGATGTGAGACAGTACCAATGATCTAAACCAGAATCTCGTCCACATATCCTATATGCCAAGGATTATCACACAATTTCTTGCAGATAAATTAGTTTTCTTGTTTTTTCTTTTATATTTAAAGGGGTGGCTAAAAAGTCTGTTCGGTTAAGTTTAGGTAAGGTAAGTTTTGAAACTCTTCTCAAGATTTGGAAATTACTAATGGCGCACCGCCCAGTTGATTAGGAACTAACAACTTATCCTGAAAAACGTATTATCATTAAAATGTCTGTTTGAGATTAAAATGTTCACGATACCTAGCCTCAAGAGAAAGGTGTAGAATGTCACGTAAATCCTTTCCAGAATGGGTTTCCACAAACAGATAAAAAATAATACTTTATCGAATCTTATGTAAAACCCAACTGTCAATATTGCGATTTATGGCAAAATTGACATGAGTCTATATTCTCCTAGTAATTACCTGAATACTCTGGAAGAACTTCATATAGTACGTGCTCCTCCCAACTAATGTCCAGTTGCTTGTCGTCATCCTTTTATTACTCTTGTTACATAAATGATATCACGTGTATATGTCCGGTAGAAACACCCATCCAGCATATTTACTCAAGTTTACATCAAGAGTATGATACATAAGGTGATACGAGAAAGTAATATTGGACATCGAACCTGCGTGTGACATGTGTTCGTTGCAATTGCCGTTTTCTGCCATCAGAACAGGTTACTTACCTCATTATTATAGTCACTAGCGGCAATTTGACCTACTAAGCGAATCGTAAAACGTCGTAATTTTTCGTTTGCAAAATATAGCCGAGCCTAAGGCGGCATTTTGGCACAGCTGCCATGTGTGCAGGTATCTGTAGGTGCATACATAAGTAAGAAAGTACCTGATATAATGACAACAAGAGAAAGATATATGGACGAGTTAAAACATAAACACACGTTTGTATGCACACGTTATTCCTAACTTGTAAGATGTTTAAATCCAATTTTTAAATTAATGCATACATACATAATTATGTACTTACGTACTGGTAATAAACACACCTTTATTTATTTAAAATGCGTGAATTTAAAAACTTTAAGGTGGGTTTATATACCGTAATCTTCAATTATTACCTGCTATTCTTTTTCTGTGCTTTTAATGGTCATCTGTATTCTGATCATATCTCAAAAGTCATTGCAGAATCTAATGTGATATTCATATGAATTTTATTTCAAAGCAAATCCAAAATTATAACTAAGCAATAAATTTTTAAACATTATACTCTGTTTTTTATTAAACGGACCACATGATAAAATCCGCTTCACATTAGGCAAATTAAACTGACAGCTATTTTGGCGGTAAATTTAAATGATGAATTATAATCAAATCGAGTGCTTCTTATTTATACTTTGATATTTAATGTAGGTACACATTTATAAAAAATAATTGCACAATAATTTTAATATGCATCTTATTATTTGCATTATATTTGTAATACATAAAATATATTAACATGAAATTTGTAATTCAGAAATTTAAAATTGATTGCGGTTAACAAAATTTCTCTCAAAAACATTTACATCCATTTCATCGTGGTAATCAACTGTTTTTCTTCCTTCAAATAGTGGTAACCCATCGTCAACAAAACCGTTTTTAGAACTAATATGTAAAATACTTAAGCGTCTTCCTTTACCAAAACTATAAACTTACGCTTATGACTCAGTGAAAATCTAACTGAAGTATGGAATAAAGATGTGAATTACAAAACGAAATTTATTTGATTCTTTTATTTAATGCCAAGTTTTCGTCGAGAATTGTCGGCTTCTTCAGGGCATCAAATCATCTTTTTTTACAACCAGACCCCACAGGCTACAGATCTTAAAGTATTACTAACTTTTGCATACGAACAAGCTGCTAAAGTATCTCAAGATGCCAAAAAAATGAGAAGATAAACGACTGGCCGCCAAATTATTTTGATAATTCCTCAAGTTATTGTAGTTATAGCTCAAATAAGCTGCATTACTTTATATTGATTGTTTGGTAAACTGCTTATTGTTTATACTCATGTTGTTTATCTCCATGTGATTCTTTCCAATACATTGACCATTGATTGCTTTTCCAATAAAACTTGCTAGAAATATTAGGTATAAAATTGGTTAACCCTTTGAGTCTGAAAGTACCTAACTAATTTGTATAATATTTATTTGAAATTTGCACATATGGTTTAAAATTACGCAGGAAAAGTCAGAATGAGAATTAGAAAAAATTATGGCAAATATTTATCGAAAAAGAGCGGTTGCTGTAGAGGACCAGTAGGACTACTAGAGTAATGAGTGTTTACATAGAATAGAAAAATGAATTTCAAAACATAACCATTACACTAATTACTATGGTACGGCAAAAACAACATCTTTCGTCACTCAAATATAGTGCACAACGTCTAGATTTGCCAAACACAGTCATATGAGCTGCTTTATCAGTTCTTTTTTCAACAGGAACATTTTTCTTTAAAGAACTCTTGAAAAAGTAACTGTACGACTTTTGTTTTTGCACTCGTATCCAGTACCAATCAATCCGTTGGCCATATTTATCCTAAACTGTTTCAAATCAAGAGTGGAGCTGCTACATCTGCTCTGAAATAAAATTTATGCGTTTACCACGGTAGTATCATGAAAATGCCATACTAAGCGGTGGTACCACTTCTTAGGTTTTCGGTCTAGAGGGTAACATTTTTTAAACAAATTAGCCTTGTCAGCGGAAGCCACATGTTGATCCAGCACAAGTCTTGGGCAATTTATTCGATCTATAGAGATATTCTCATTTCAGCGATTGATAGTAGCCGCATCTTCGGGAGTATCGTAATTTTATAAAAGTATACGGATTTTCTTATCATTCCATTTTAAGTACAATAGCTTATCTTTAGTCATACGCCAGTTATATTGACCCCTGGTAAGCTTTTCATCATCTTCGAGATCATTCGGTAAATACTTTGTCCCTTTTCTTAGAGTACCGCAGCTGTAAGTTTGGTCTTATTGCAAATGCCATAATAACGGACCACTGTGGTGTGGAATTCTGTGGTTTTTACCTTTAACTCCTTTGTTAGCCTCTCCCTGTCCCCAATCTTTTTCAGGCAGATCTCCCACCTTCCCAGTATATATCTGAACTCACATACATATACGGTTGCTAGTTTGTGTTAGCTGCTGTTAATTGGTATGCATAGAGAAAAACTTGTTAGATGAACTGTCCAAAGAAAGAAATTTTAATCCAAACCTCGACAAATCCTTTTCTTTTCCATTTCCTAGCAGTCGCATCATCTTACACAGCCATTGGTTTCCTTCATCCTATCAATAACCTTTACCATACGATAACTTTGTCTCCGGAAATGTCAATCGTAGATCTTGTAGATCTGTTATAGTGTTATAAAAATGCTACAGGAACCCTTTGACCCCTTCTACATGGTTGAGATAATTTTCTATTGCTACAAAATTAATATTCTAAATGTGTGTGCTTCTGTTTTCTTTAATTATCAGAGATGAATTAATGTCCCTCATATTTACAATAATAACTGGCTTTTTTGAGTAACAAATTGTTTAAATATCAAAGCAAACAAAATGAAGATTGTCTAATGTACATAACTTAATTGATACTTTTCATCAACATTTTTTACAGTACATTTCTTATTAACCAAGTAGTAGTGTGGTAATGTCATATATCGTCATTCCTGCAATTTAACTTTAATTATAATCACATTTTTCTTCGTCTCTATTTTATCACCTTAAGTGTGCTATAGTATTTGTAATAGACATCTACCAGTTTTCTTGAAACCACGTAAGCGTATTCATCGTACAATTTAACAAGCGAGAAAAATTCCAATCCAATGACATAATATGTACTGGCTGTGAAATAAATGTAAATACAAGAGAACACAGAAAAAAACAGACGCGAACGGAGAAAAAGGAAAAACGAAAGGATAATAAAGTATTACGCGTGTATACGACATTTATTAAAATATTAATAAGGCGTGTTATACAAAATAAAGAGCTCAGTTAGTTCAGCGCAATGTTATTAATCCGACGATGCAATCGATCATATGTACACTCGTGGATATCAATTTGGTACTCAAACTTGCTTCAAGATTTTTTCTAAGTGAGTGATGTTGGAAGGGTTTGTATCGCATCATATATTCAACACAATTTATGTTTTTACTTACTTTGCTTTCCTAGTTCTAATTATCTTTTAATATTGCATAATGTCTCCTTATATGTAAGTAAATACAAAAATAACGATGATGTGCTTGTAGATTCTTATTGTAAGCCACCAACAATAGAACGTTGAAACTTACTGTTCTAACGGAGGAAACTTTTACTTGTATAAAACACCTTGAAATTCTTCATGTCGTCGCATAATTTATAGCATTGCTTCTAATAAACTGATAATCCACTCTACTTGTCACCTCTCTTATTCCCTTAAAGCTTAGAGGAGGTTACATACTTATTTTTTCCACGACTGTTACAATATTTTGTCGTCCTAACSGAATTGTAATACATACCAAATTTATGAGTAATTTTTACGGCGTTTATGGATGTCTTTTCCATGATGGACGTTGCGCTACCTTCTTCAAACTCTGAAATTTTAATTAAATGACCGAAATTGAGTAGATAAAACGCGGAAGATGTTTTAACATTTAACAAAAATTAATAATTTACAATTTTAAAGGTAATTGAGTTCTACTCCCAAAAAATAATACGAATCCGTTTGCGTTTGAAGCCTACGCGTTATTTATTATATTCACAGATTAACGAGACACTACAGTTCAGAGAAATTTATTTAACGGGAGAGGAAATGATTATTTATGTAAGCAGTTAGGAAATGCCTCGTTTCGCGTAATTAATAGGATGTTTACCGCCAAATCAAACAAATTATACAAAATGGCATTTCCTAGCTTGTTTTATTTATATAAAATTCTTTTTACAGTTTTAACAAATACGGCTGAACAAAACAATACAGTAGCAGTAACTTTTAATTTAAATTACGGAATCGCAAACGCTTCCTGAATCAGAAAAGTGTTCATTCAATTTAAGAAAAAACGATTTGCAATTAATTTTGTAGATGATATGTTGCGAAATATTCATAACCACATAAACTGCAGATCTTCAAGGATTACTAACTTTTGTGTATGAACAAACTACCAAAGTATCTTAAAATGCCTAAAAAACAGAATATAATTGAACCGCCAAATTACGCCTTCTACATTTTCACAGCACTATCGAATTATTTTGACTATTCCACAATTACTTTTCAAATTTAAAGTATTTTGGATTTCTATCAGAATTCTCTAACTTATTCCAAAAGAAGTGGGTACATTTCGAGGAAACAACACTCATCCATTGTGGGGACGTAGAAGGTAACAATATACCTGCATTTTGAGTAACTCAAACTGGGCGAATACTTCTTTTACTGTACCACCAGCCAATAATAATTTAACTTGGAATGCAATTTAACTTCTATAACCGTGAACAATTCTTTCAAAGAACGGTTCTAGAATACTACTACAATCTATCTTACTTAACACATACACGCTGCAACCATGAGACATTACGTCAACTATAAAGTCAAATCAAAGAATCAATAGAAGTATTATTCGCGTAATTCTTCAATACACATTAATGATATTCGGTTTCTGCATTAGGCTTTGAACATTATGCTCCAATGTGACATGATGTCATGGTGAATTCATGACAGTAACTTCATTTTCATTTCAGATTAAAGTAATTTGCACAAGAGGTCTTGCATCAAGAGCTTTTGATGTAGTTTTGCATCATTGTGCATAGTAATAGTACATTTGCTAAATATGCTGCCAAAGGATAGGCGCTACCACGACTTTATCCAGAGGAGTCCACTACTGCTTTATACATTAGAATTATTTGCTCAGAATGGCAGTTACTCATTTAGGAATATCTCTGACTTTCCGTTTTCTTTCTATATGCTCCCACCAAGACCCTTAAAAATGTAATCTTAAATCTCGAAGAGGTATGTTTCTGAGAGAAACAGGTTTTATCAACTCTATTTATTGGAGCCCTACATATTACTTCATCTATTTTCAGCAGTTTTTTCTGCATAGTTTCGCTCTAATCTTATCTAATTCAAATATGCACTTCGTCTAGTAAATCTCTATAATGCCATCATAAGTTGAATCAGCGCTATACATATTTTCCTTGTAACCGAGTTTATTAATCTTACATTTTTTCTTTCTAAGTAACTGAACAATTGAAACATAACAAGAAAATAATAGCATTTCCAAGGCGTGCTGTTTAGATTTGATGTTTATATTTATAAAAACAACATATTGGGTCAACATTCACCAACAAAATAATAAAAGTTAAAGCTCGTTATATAAAAATCTGATGCCAAAGCCTTCAACTTCCCGATCTATTGTGATCCCCAGTAACCCTAGAAGGCGCCCTCTAACTTTGCCCTCGTTATGAGGCTTAACGTCCTTGAGAGCGACTCCTGTCTGTGCTGTGAGATACTCTATGCCCAAAATTAGAAATCTTGTCCTTGCCAGGCCTTCACAGTGGCACAGTACATTGACTAGTGTTTCTTTCTCCTCCTTGCAGAATCTGCATATGGAATCTTCCGCTAGGCCTATGTTGTACATATGCCTATTTAGTCTATAGTGACCTGTCAACAGACCTACTATCGTTTTGACGGTTTTCCTGTCTTTATCCAACAGGTCTCTAGTGAATTCAAGCTTTTGTTCTTTTAGGAACTCCTTTGCCTGTCTTTGCCCAGGTGATCTTTGCCACCATTCCCTGGACTTATTATGTATCCATTCATTGATGGACTTTCTGATTTGTGATTTGGTGGTGCCGAAGGATGGGCCAGGCCCGACGAATTGCCTCAACGAAACTTGTCTGGCCTGATCGTCTGCCACTTCATTTTCCTTCGCGCCCTCCTGGCTGGGAACCCAGACCAAAATTAGTTTCCTTTGGGAACTCACCTCGTTTAAGGCATTAACGCAGTCCCAAACCAGTTTGGAGTCAACACTTGCTGAGTTAATCGCTTTGAGTGTATCAAGCAACATACTTTATGTGTTTTCGAACTAGATTGAACTAGATTGATCACTGTCTGGTTTCCCAACATCAAGAATAATAAAAAGTCTTGCAAGCAAGTGTAATCTCAAAAAATCTATATTTCCACCATGACTGCTGAAGAGGCAGTTCTTCTGAGGGTCACCCAAATAACAAACTTATTTCCCTCAGTTAAAATTCCAAATTCGATATGCAAAGAAGCTTCAAAGTGATTGTTCAGTTTTAGGTTTACTTTAATTTACTATGTATTTTGATAAAAAAGTGTCGAAGAAGAATATAGTGTATACTATAAAGTAATATGGTGTGGCCGATAAACAGTAATGATCCCAAAATCAAACCTTAAGGGACGCCACATGCTTCCCTTCTAAGATTACTGTTTGTTCTAATTCTGTACATTTAATCATTATTTCTATTCATAAATTATCGCTCATATATCCGACGCAAATAAAATTTTATTAATCCTACACTTTTTTCGAATAAAAAACAACTGCCTGATATAAAAAAAGAAAACAGAATTTATAAGATTTCCACCAAATTGGATAGTTCACAACGAAATGGTCACGAGTTTACATGCGAGTACTAACAGCAACGTCGTCGTTGTTGGTCGCCGTACTCCGCGTACTAAACATAGCGAGGCGACTCAAAGTCCAGCAAGCCGCTATACAACGCCGACAGCTCATACCGCGGAGTGTGGATGGCTATATAATAGCAGCAGTCAATGACCGAACTTACTAGTCGGTCTCAGTGACCTACTTACTGGCGAACATATGGGAGTTCGGTAACCTTCGTGCAACCTCGTGCCGCACGAAACCGTGTTTGCACGCTTTGATTGTTATTATCCTGAGCTTTTTCACGCACACACACACACGCATATCAACACAAACTCGCGCTTAGCACGCACGTATATACAAGTGCAATTGTTTACTTTATCGTTTTATTGGGATTGTTACTTTTTTACGATGCGTCTCACTAGGTCGTTTCTCAGGATAAACGATCCGTTTCCACGTTCAATGTACCGTTAAAAAATCACAAACGTACACTATACAGTTCCCAGCAAAAGTTATCCAACGTTGCATTCTTGTGAAAGTATTACAATACATGCTTCTTATTATTGTGATATTGTAACAATGAGTGCATCATATGAAGCTGTAAAGCTACCAGCCGAATATTAATTTGAAAAAAATTAAGAAACCGTTTAATGTATCGTGAAAGGCTATAGCTAGAACATCTGCAGCATATTTAGACAATTGGCCAGTTTTAAATTGTCGAGACACAGAATTAGGAAAAATAAAGCCGCAGGTGCACTTGTTCGCAGGGAATTCTGCTAATACCCAGTTGCTTTAATAGTATTGCGATAAAAAAATATGTTAGGACACCAATGATGATCTATGATTATTAACTTACATATGTACATTATTTGTCAGCAATTATAATAACTAGTGGTGACCAGTGTAAATGCTATTTAAAGTATTTTTTGGCATATCTACATCAGACTCACTTAATTTAAGTTCAGTCTATACCTACATGCATAAATTACAGGATCTTCAGATGTTTTGGCATGTCAAGTGAAATGAGGCGCACGCTCGTAAATTAGTGCGCGTAAAACATTTAGAGCATTCACTGTAATTGATTTTTTTGGGGGTCCATCGGTATGAGTTACATTCGCCGTTGCATATGTGCTTCCTTTCATTTGCGGCGATATTAGTTTTAAGAAATTTTACTCCAATTGTATTTTTTCTTTCGGGACCGCTAGGTTTAAACTAGCATTGGATGCTTATTGAATTGTGTTTGTCAAAATTTATTATAGTTAAAGTACTTTAGATAACTTTGCCTACTTGCTCTATGTCATTTTATTATTTAGAAAGGAAAGCAAAGTATTTTGGGCTATAGTAACAATAGACTTCTTGGTAACATGATTACAATGACATTTGAGATATTCAGCACTAAACTACTATTGGTATTAATGGCTGTAGAAACACATTCTATATTTTCTCTTCTACTCTTCTTTACAGATTATTTACAACAAAGATTAGTTCAAGTTAATCCTTAATCGCCTTGCAATCTTCAGAGATACACTATAATCCACATAGCATCTATACAATTGACGTCGTAAGGTTTGCTAAAGATTCCAATTCCAAGATTCCAAGCAACTGTTGAAGTTACTTTAGCACAGAAATCCTGAATGATTATGAGGTTTATGAGACCCGTTACTTCTTACCATTTGAAGAAAGAGGACAAAAATTGTGAACCATTTCAAAATTAGTGATTACCTCAGAAACCTAACTAATGAACAATACTTTTAATTATTACCTGTAGGCTAACAGAAAACTAAGAAATAATAATACAGACTCCTACAACCAGAACCGATGTAGCTTCGCTTTGAAAATATCTTCTGACTAAAGGAAATTAAGACTTGCAGAGCTCAAACTTTACTAATACTTGTTATTATTGAAGAAAATTTGAAACAACGAAAACAATGATTGAATTGACATATCTTATTAGTGTATGTAGGAGGGAGAGTCCAGAAAATTATTCCAAGAGACCTGAATATATTTTTCACAAAATGAGTTAACTTATATTTACAGTTATCTACGACATTATAGTGATGCATGTACTATCGAGAGCTAAAGTAATGAATCAGACTTCAAGAGATATGGCCTTCCGCAAGTATTCGACACATTTGACTACTCGGACTCGAATTCGTAACTAGATCTCGTAAGAACAAGCTGTTTCTTTGGCAAGAGTAAATATTGTAAATATATGGATAAATTTTCAATAGTATGCTTTGTAATATATCACGATTCTATTTATAGAAAAACGAATTGTATCCGAGGCCTAACGGCTAAAATTAAATAACATTTTATAGAAATTTATGTTTTTTAATATTTACGCAATCACAAAATAATAAATTTAGTTTTAATTTATTAATAATAAATGTATTTTTCTAACCTTTATGTGGATGGATAAGCACAGTTCAGATATTTTTCTACTTTTAGGTCAATTCTAACACTATTAATTCGATTAAAGATCATTTATTCCAAAACCTTTATAATTTATTAGATGTTCCTTGCAACTTCGTCAGTGGAAGAAATTGACATTTAATTCGTGTCAAATAATTATAATCTATTCTTGCTTTTACTACTATTTCTATTTTTATAATTGGATATTATATTAACTAACTTGTTCCGCAATGTGTTTGGTGTATGTGATTCTACTGAATTTTGAATAATATGAATATTATTATCTACTAAAAATTTTGGGCCTAAAGTTGTATAACTTATAATATAATAGATTGCACAACCTCGTAGTTATCTTGTAAAATTAGAGAGTTTCCAAGTACTTCGGATTGATTAGTTTTTGATTATAAAATTATAATTAATTTACTCCAGAACTGTTAATTGTTATGTTATATGTTATGTGTTATGATACTATTACTCCCTATAAATTCTTAATTTCTTTAAAATTACTGTAAGTGCAGTAATTATTGAAACGATGAAAACTTCTTAAGAAAACTAATAGTATAAATGTATATATGTATGTACATATGTTGTTTCAATTAAAAAAAAATATTATTAAAAAATAATATTAAAGTTAAATAATATTTTGCACGAACAGATAATGACTAATTTATCATAAACTTGTTGTTTCTTTATTAATTTATCTACGTTCTACCTGAATTCAGTGTCATCATATTCATTTCCAATATATTCACAATTCGCTAGGTTTAAATTCTTTTAATTGTTCGCTACCCTTTGGCCTGCCCAGTTATCTTTACGTCAATAACAATTCAGAACGGAATGCCCACAATAGACGCGTTTTATTGCAGTTTGATGCATTACTTTTGCCCTCGATAGTACATACATACAAACATCCATTGAAATTACACATTAATTAAAATATCGTATATGTCTTCACACAATATATGTACAACGTGGTATGCGGAATACCGTCCTATTCTTTCCAGAACTGCAAAATATAAAATGTAACTATAAAATCAGATAATTTGAAAAAACAATTGTAAGAGCTATATTCTATACAGTGGTTTTTTTGCATTATGAACGGCATTGTGATACTGTTGCAGGCATAAACCTAGCACACAAAATTTGAAGCAAATTTGGGCGTACGGCGAATTTCCGATAAAAATGGAATAATTCACTTTTTGATTTTACAGAAAGGCTGCTTACAGGAAAGCACCTGCCTCGGCACAATTTTTTTACCGACAGCGTAATACAAAGAGTAGTCACAGTTTTTGATTATTTGACAGCAAGGTGTTAGATTGCGGCAGGACTAACGCTAATGATATCTACTTAGTACGTACTCATCAATGTTACTACCCGAAAATTTGTTTTATTAATCTCTTCAAATAAGTCGTTACTGCTATGCAAATGTTTATTATACACTATAAACTGTTTGCTGTATCAACTCAAAATATGTAAAATTGGTTTTAGTACAGTAAAGGTATGTTTCAGTAGAATACTGAAGATTCCAAAATTGCGAGACAAGATGACAACAGGAGTATTAAACAAATATGAAAAGGAAGGTATATTAAACCTAAACTTGTGAAACTGTAAGAACATTGTCAACTTATGCAAAAAAGTTGTTATAGTACTTTGATCATAATCTCCTGCAAAGTGTCATTGCCCAGAACTGATTACTAGTTACTTTAATTATAGAGGGTGCTTTCAGCATTATTAAGAATGAAGTTGTGCATCGAAAGTGCTTAGTATGCAATCTGCACTATTATCCATAGAGTTGATACATTACTATCAATCAAAACTATAAATAATTTTCTGAACATTTCTCATATTATCTATAGTAGTCCCTGCAACGAGTAATATTTGTGTTGCTAAAATGTTGGGAACTACAGTGGGGACCTTCTAGTCCAAATTAATGAAAGCGTGGACGATATGGATTACCCAAAAATTTGGTTTCCTGAGTCATCATTAAAATAATTAAAAAATTAATAATAATAAATAAATAGATTTCCAAGAAGAAAGTATATTACTCATAATACAATTCCTAATTCGGCTCCATTTTCTTCAATCCATTTTATACAAGAGTTAAAACTGCTCTTTTCTTCTTCATGTTTTACTTTTGGTTCATCTATAACTGCTTCATAATTTGAAACACTATCATTGCTATGTAAAAGTAAAAGGTCGTCATCTCCGTCAATCCATTAGTTAAGTTCAGGTTGGTAATGTTGATGATTATTATTATTCTTGCTGATTGTCTTCAGTAGCTTTTCCTTCACTGCAGTCAATGAAAGATAATCATCTGAGTCATCTTTAGACGATGTTGCCGCAGAAGCATTATTAGGCAAATAAAAAATATATATTTTTTCGGCATTCATTTATTGCATCAGTTAACACATCTTCCCAAGAGCGGGAGAGAAGAAAGGCTGCAACCTTCAAATTAACATTTTTAAGGGCGTTTGGAATGTCATCCTCAAGCTAGAGTGTGGACCAAAAGACTTTTTCTGTAATAAAGTTTTGTTAATCGTATAGTATTTAATCCAGTGGCTGTAGTAACGGGGTGCAATTAGGCGGTTCTCAACGGCGCTTATAAAGCGTGACTGGAATAGTCCATTAAAAATAGCGCCTTTCCATTAAGATTGCTCTCTTTTTGAAATGTTCTTACTTGGGTGATAAAAGATGTATGAAACCATCCAACGAATAGCTCATTCTTTATGGAATAGTAGGTACTCAACTCCAATATTAACGTTTTTAAAAGCTCTAGGATCTTTAGCTTTGCCAATAACCATTAGTTTATGAGTATCACGTCATTGGCACAAGGGAGGAAGTTACTCTCTCTTGGGAGCTTTGTCGCCCTGCCTCCGAAGCATGTTTGACCTATACTAATACATAATCTGGTAGCGGCTTCCAAGGTCGTTAATTTGTCCGTATTTTTTTCCGAAATGGCTGAGCCAATGCAGGATCGCTTGACAGCTTTTCCCGACAAACTTTTAGTCTTCGAATATCATGCCTTGCTTTAAATAGATTAAGCCACCCCGTACTTGCAATAAACTTGTTATCATTGTAATATTTGGCATTGTTGCCACTTCCGCCAGTGTTTAATTTCCTGTTTTTCGCTAAACGTTAGTGTTTTATGCGCTCGTTTAATCTCCTTAATATGTATATACATGAAACTATTCCAATGATTTTCCAAAGGGTGTCCCATCTGGGGAATATGTTAACTGTCGTATAATATCCAATTCAAGCTGTAAAAGCTTTTGGCAAGTTACAAAACTTGTATGAGGTCTCCAATTATCTTAGTGGAACGCTACACCTGTCCTGTTGGTCAATTCTGACCTTGGCTATTTAAGTTAATCATTTGGTTTTTGCAGCCAATGACACTACACTTTAGAATAGTTATCCAGTACCAACTCAAAATATTCCTTTGAAATCCCACCAAACATTGGTTTTCGAAATGCTTTGTGCCAGTTCTTTTTTTTGCTCCATAATTTCTTGTCAATGATATCGTTATAGACAACTTATTTCTTGTCCCTAGTAATGAAGCACTTATTTTGTCGATACTAAAAGAAGTAATATATACCAAAAATCTTACTTTTCACTCTCCATATTTGAAAGATCGGATTTATTAACAAGCAAGCTTTGCTACAGTAGCTCACAATAATATAATGATTATGGGTGAAGTTTAGTTTTATCAAATACAATTAAATCTTCTGTCGGTAAAAACGAATTACGTTCCAAACAACCCAATATTATCCATACCGCTCAATGCACGTATTTGATAATTTTAAATAGCAGCAATCATGAATTACATCGCAATGTATGATTATCACCTCTCACGAATTTTTATGGTGGCGTTAATATGAAATTAGTACATTTTACACGCCCGCGTGTATCAACATTTTAACGACTGGAATTGCAATAAACATAATTCTTTAGTATCTGCTTATAGAAAAATTGCAAGTCATTATAAACTTATGTGTCTTCCACAACACTTCGACTTTGTTTTGTTTAGTTCAATGTAATCAACTTTATAACTCAGGAAATGATAACAGTAAAAAAATTGACACTAAATTATTTCTATTTTTAACATTCATATGTACATATTTTTTGCAAACAGTATAATTTCTGCATATACTGATAACAGGCTAACGACTCCCATACGATTAGTCAGCCAATATAACAACTCGCTTGCAATGTCAGCAACATCCTTGAAAACTTTAAGGTCAAGATTTGAAATTCCATGCATGAACTTTATTGCCGCCTGGCGATTACGAACAATATCGCGTGAAAGAAATACCACCGAAAATATTTTGCTAAAAAGGTTAAGAAAACTGCGAAATTTCACAGCTATTATACCAATTTGTGAAGCGGAAAGGAACTATGACGCAAAGGAAACCGTTGCAATTGCGCTTATAATTACTATTTAACAGACAGCAGGAAGTCGAACTTTCAATAAAAACGAAACGATATTAAAAACGAAATTGTTTATTGCAAAGTTTGTGTAAAATAGTGAAAGAACTACACCAAATGATTTTTTGTCTAAAACGTAATCTCAAAATAGGAAACACTTTTTGTGGTAGTAGATGTTATATGGCAGGAACAAAGCTTTATAATTTATAAAACTGGACTTCAAGACTTTTTAAGGGTATTTTCAAAATCTTATTTTAAAGTAAAGACTTTGATGTTTATTTCATTATGATTACATATAAAAAAAGTGTTAAAAAGTCAAGTGGATCTAAAATTGTGTACCACGTAGCAAACTAATATAAAATGTTTCCAAGTAAAGTAGTCGTCAATGCAATATATATATATATATATGTACTTGATAAATACATTAGAATATTTATATGATTAATAGTATAAAATAGTTTTTACTTTGTGTCTTAAACATTGTATAACTTTGACACAATGATGTTATTCAGAATTCAATTATGAAACTAGGCCATTTATGATAAAAATTATAATTAACAGTACTTGAAAATGTACAGCATACTCTCTCCTAATAAATATAAAATGTTAACGAGATCTCGCTTCTGTACGATTATCAAATAAACCAACACGATCTACTGTTTGATAAAGCTCTTATACAAAAAAATCATTCAATGCACCTTACATTAGAACAAATAACCTGCCGATTGGAACGCCGCACGTCTTTTATCTACAACATTTGATAATAATCCTCTTCGAAAAAGTTCAGATTAGAGAATCTAGGTCATCACAATAATACTAGAAATTGATAAAGCAAATAGAAATATCCGGTTGACTTCAAATTTTCACGAAATATATCAAATAAGTCATAATTCTATGTGAAAACGTAATTGGTGAATAATATTTTTATATTTAATTTCTTGTGTCCCCAATTAGTACGAATCCCGCACAAAATCTAGGCCAATATAACTAGGTTTTCGTATTATTTACTCATTGTATTGGTTTATCACAATGCTTAAGAAATTTTGTCACAATCTTGCTAATTCATAAGAAACTCCTCACAAAATTGGCTATCAAAGGTGTTCCTAGACGAAATTAGTAAATCAACAACAACCGTGAAGCATGAAGGTCCAAATTTTTTATTAAATCGGCTTTAACTCAAATATTGACACACACATCAAATTCCTAATGCGTGTATTTTTATTCGCTTACAATTATTTCCGCCCCTTTATAAATAAATTCATAACAATTATGTCATCCTAAAGGCCATGAGGTTCAATTTAGCGATAATGATTACAATACTTCTACAAATGTATAAATACATCCGATACTAATTTATTTCCAATTTCTTGACATTTATTACATATGCTTCTGCGAATGGTTAATGTCCTCATTATGACATAATCTACGGACACTATTTTAAGAGAAAGCTTTAGTTCAATGTTCTACTAGATAGCAACGCAAATTTATATGCCATTTTAAACTAAGCTATAATCTAAAAAACTTTGTCTCCGTCAAATACTTCTGCAACAAAATAAACCTGTTGCAGAAGCTTTTATGTGAGCCTGTGAATAAACATTCAAATCTGACGCATCAATTATTCAATTAATATTTTAATGATTTACATAATTATTGGCATTATGCTCGAAATAGTTTTCTCTAAACTAATATGCGTTGACAAATCCCAATAGTTTTGTCAAAAAAAAATTAATAATGTCTAAGCATTACACTCACATTCAATTTACCAATCCAGCAGACCTAGACTTTGAAGTTACGCATTTTATGTTATAGCTAAACATGCTAGTGCGACCACAGTAACACTACCGTTGGTAAGATTTTCAAAGAAGCCACCTTTTAAACAAGAACGAGTAGCGGATGAAGACCTCCTCCTAATATCAGCAGACGTAAAAAAAAATTAATCTAAGACTATTGTAACTCAAAAAATGTCGGTTTTGAATTACTATGTTGTATTAATACATTAATCCAAGCTCTGTTTGGTGGAAAAGTATAGTAGCTCAGTAACAAAAATCTAGACATGTAGACGTATGTATATTAAGCAGATTATAGCAAGTTTATAGTCCACATTTCCTCTGGTGAAAAGTATACTAGCAATATGTTGAATTACGACAGTCTTCGTTGCAGAAAATTGCGAAAGATACTTAATACGATAAACACCTTTCTGAGAAACTAGTTGCTACAACTTTAAAGGATGTCGATAAGGAAGTAGCTAACGATGATAAGTCTGTATATGCTGCTTGCTTTGAGTTACAAAAAGTCCTTGTCACACCTCAGTGTGCAGTTAACCAATTCTTTTACAAGAGTACACTCGCCAAATACAGCTTTACTCTTTATGACATGGGAAATCATGAAGGCTACTGTTATGTTTGGAACGAGGTGATTGCAAAGAGGGGACCGAACAAAATAAGCAATGCACTTCTACTTTTCTTAAAGACTCGAAAAGCAAACGAAAAAGTTACTCTTTATGCGGATAATTGTAGCGGTCAAAACCTTAACCGTTTCATTTCTGCAGTGTTTTTCTATGCTTCTCTATCACTGAATTTGCAAATAATTTGCCGATTTTTAGAAAAGGGCCACACACGAAACGAAAGCGACAACTTGCATGCTTTTATTGAAAATTCTAAAAAAGAGCAAGTAGCAATTTAGACCCCTATCACCCTATGGGTGATGTTGATTCGTATGGCAAAAGTTACTGGAAGACTGTATATTGTCGTAGAACATTTTTGTAGTTTCAAGCAAAAGATAGAATTAGAAAATTGGGATAAAGATGAAGACGAGGAGGAGTTGAAAATAAGCCAGATAGGGGACGTGCAGTTTTCTCCAGCACTGTCTCATGAAATGAAATTTATATATGCCTATACTAATGAATTTAAGACAACAAATTTAAGGAAAAACATTCGTAAGACTAAATCCAATAACATTGATGATACTATCAAGAAGTTACCTTTATTGTACACGAGCTTGCTCCCAATAGATCCCAAAAAATTCCTAAACTTTACCATGGTTATTACTTGTCTTTTAGGGCCAAGAGTGGAAAAAATGAAAAATTGAAATGAAAAACTAACAATTCTGAAATAGAAATCGAAAGTGAAAATAGTGAAGATGATGGACTATATAACAATTCAACTAATTGAGATTAATTCTTTGTTTTGTTTTAATACCGTTTAAAGAATATTGTTCTTTCTTAACAAATGTACTATTAAAGTAAGTGTGTTATTTCTTCAATTAATCCAACGAAAACTATAGCAAGTCTATAAAAAATAACAGAAAAATTGATTTTTTTTGTTATTTTTAGACTTTTAGATCATTAAAAGAACTAAAGTAATCCAAAAGATATTTCTCACCCATACAATGAAGTATATGGAAAAACTTTAGATTCTGATATCTCACTTAATCTTAAATGAAGTTGCTATAGTCTTCGTTGCATGGATCGATATGTATATAAAGTCATAAAAGAAAATTCTTTGAAACACATTTATTTGGCTTCGTATTCATCATCATGTTATGGCAAGAGAATATTTTTATGCCAAACTTTAGCACAATCAGCTTGCTCAACTTAGGATTTCTGTTCCAATTCAATAATCAATTTGTTATCTTCGTCATTTCTAATAGGCTTTACACTGGTAGTAAGCAGATGATGATGTGCACCACTAATGATAGGTTAGGAATCACCTAAATGGTTAGTGGACAAATCTCTGTAAAATAGGGGACACTTATAAAGTATACGCACTTCATACTCAAGTTCCTTCAGCATTTTTGGTTGTAGTATAACTAGTTTTGTACTCATTTAAATTTTGCCAATATGGCACTCCATCCCTTTTGTCAAGATCGCTAGATTCATTTATGTTGAAATAGACAGTGCTGATTACTTCAGTTTGATTGCCCACTAATGTATTAGTCACATTCTCCAATATGAGTGTATTACTATTGGAAAAAATTTATTGAAAACTGCAAGTCCAAAGTTAGACTCCTCAGTCAACACTAAACACGGATTATGAGCCAGATTAATTTAGAATTTTGCTATTTGAAAATTGAATGATTTTATATTTCTTAAGGAGCTAAACGTTTCTTCATACGGCAGTGATAAAACGGATTTACGGCTAAGCTTGTCCAGGAGAGTTAACCACACCTAATGATAAGTTGTTTTCACTTTTATTAAGTTTGCTCCTAATTTTTGCTTGCTTCTTAGAGAATTTTATGTATACAGATATCACGCAAACAACATCTGTTACATAATAAAATATTAATAACATTGTTATTATAAAAATGTAGTTTCTGATTTAAAAAAATCCTAAAATTAATGATTCCAAACGCTTAACACAGTTCTTTGAACCAATGCCAAACTTATGAAATATATTGTTATTGCCCAAGATTTACAAGTAATATTAGTACGAAACAGAATCGCTTCTCCATATATACTTTTATATATGGCGGTGTATTTATAATCCTTCCCCGTTAGCATGTTACGAATATAAAAATCAACTTCACTTCCTCTAATTTCGTACATTAGCTTATACGTAGATTCTATACAAAATATTTATTTCAAAAGGAATCTAAATAGGAAGTCGCAGAACTTGCTGATTTTCGTTGTAGCGGCGAGGGGTCACTGACCGCTACATTCGAAATATTTAACTAAGAAAGTGTGGTTTATTTTTCGATGTTTATAAAGGGATTTATACTATTTGCACTTTTAGAAATATATCCTTCATCCTGTTCCACATTAATCTGCGTGATTCAGTGAAATAATAAATTTCTTCTAAACGGTATCTAGGAAGTGAAATTCGACTGCATTTCTTTTTAGAGTTTATTAGCATCGTCAAATGCTACTATTAGATGTATGTATGTATACATACATTTACTATCTCTACTCGTAGTTGATATTTACACATGCAATTTGATTTGTGTGCACTACTTCTGGTGATGGCTGATGGTGTATTCTTTCACGTTCGTTGCATAACGGCTATGTTTGCTTTAGCTCAGCGTAGTTGATTGCAATTTGAAGTATTGGAAGTGATTTTTAAGATAAGCGTTTGTTTGAATAAATATATCTACCCCCCACAATGTCACTTATAAGACAAAATTATGTATACTCAGATGTGTTACACCCAGAACGAATCACTTGTCAAACTTGATTTTATGGCAATGTGATAGTTTTAAGTCAGAAATGAAACGATAACATTTGCAAGAAATGTTATTAACACGTAACACGAAAAAAAAAAATATGTGTTTTGCGACACCGCCGCCGTCGTAGATGGTCGATATCTGCTGTGTGTGAAAGATGGTGCAAAGTGGGCAGTCTCCTCCCCACGATATCCCACACATGTTCGATGGTGTTTATATCCGGGGAACGCGATGACCACAGCAAAGCATTAACGCCTACTTCTTGGAGAAAGTCTATAGTTCGACGAGCAATATGGGGCCGTGCATTATCTTGCTGAAAAAGGTCGTGTGGACGGCCATCTCGATAAGGTAGTAAAGTGGCTTGTAAGACATCATCAACATAGCCCGCAGTTGGCATACTGCCTCGAATAAACAGAAGCGGCGATCGGCTACGATAGGCAATAGCTCCCCAAACCACTACTCTAGCAGTCCTGTGTGCATGCCCCTCAACACCAGACCGCACTGGGGTTGGTATCCTTCGACGGTCATCTTGCATACCTAGACAGAATGGCGATTCGTCGCTGAAGACGACATTACGCCCTTCTGCTTCCCAGTGCCACCGTTCTCTGCACCAGTTCAAACGTTGAAGGCAGTGGTCTACAGTATAATGAAGCATTAATCGTGGGCGGTATGAAAAAAGTCCAAAAGCTCGAATGCGGCGATATAGTGTACGCAGAAGTAACAGGTCTACCTTCTTCTTCAAACCATTGGTCAGTGATTTGAGGCGTTGCAGCAAAACGGTCT
>SMLS01070898.1:0-13824 GCA_004785975.1 Popillia japonica | reverse complement strand
ACAAACCTTTTAACTTTTACTCAGTATTTGTTTGATAGTATGGAGGATCGCTCGCAGGTTGATGCTATCTATACAGACTTTAGCAAAGCGTTTGATAAAGTTAACCATACTTTATTATCACTAAAACTAAAAAAAATTGGTATAAATGGGAATCTCTACAGATGGGTAATCTCCTACATCGAGAATCGTTTACAGGCTGTAACGGTCTGCGGCTACAAGTCGGACTATCTGACTGCGACCTCGGGAGTTGCTCAGGGAAGTCACCTTGGTCCTTTATTTTTCCTTATTTATATTAACGACATTGAAAAATGCTTTAAAAATAGTAAGTTCTTGCTGTATGCGGATGATCTCAAAATATACACAGCCATTCATTCTATCACCGACACCATAAAATTGCAGGAAGATTTAAATAGACTGGCTGAGTATTGCACGTATAATCATCTCAACCTTAATGTTGATAAATGCTGTCAAATAACGTTTACTAGAAATACACAAAATTTTGTAAACGTAGACTACAATATTGGAAAAGCTATCTTGAATCGAAAGGACGAGGTCAGAGACCTGGGTGTAATACTCGACTCGAAACTATTATTTGATTCACATATTAATTACTGCGTCAGCAAGGCCTACAGAATGCTCGGTTTTCTTATACGTTCCACCAAACACTTTAAATCTGTCCGACTCTTGAAAAATCTATACTATGCATACGTTCACAGTCATCTAAACTATATGACAATTATATGGAACCCGCAATATTTTATGTACAGGGACCGCATAGAGCGAATACAACGACGATTTGTTACATATTTGGTAAAGAAACGCGCCCCTAACACAGATATGTTCAATTATGAGGAGGAATGTGGTCGTCTAGGCATGTTAACTTTGAAAGATAGACGCATAGCTAACGACGCTGTAACGGCGTTGAAATGTATTCAGGGTGCTTACGACTGTACGCACCTAATCCAGTTATTTAATTTCAATGTACCGACTCGGCCGTTGAGGTCACACTCGCTACTATATAAGCCAGCCTTTCGGTGCAACTACGCTGCAAACTCACCCTTGGCAAGAATGATATCTGCTTTTAACAGGTATTGTTCTGATGTTTTTCATCTTCCCTTGTCTGTGGCAAGACGTAGAATAACCGCAATGTTCAGCAACTCCGCTCACTGATCTAGGTTTTAAGTTTTGTTTGTGTATGTCAAAAAATCATATTGCTTCTTTTGCGTAGTTAACTCACTAATTTAATTTAATTCATATTTAATTTCTACTTTAATTATGTCTAATAATTTATATATTGCATTATTGTACTATTAGGGGACACTGTTTTGGGCATAGGCCTGTTTGTGTTCCTGTATAAAATAAAATAAAAAAATAAAATAAAACTTGATGGTATTATAACAGTATTTGCCTTGTAAAATTAAAATCATACATGTAATTATAGTAACCTATTTGTATTATTATGAAGAAATACATGAAAAGATCAATATTTAGAAAGTTTTATATTAAGAACACTTCTGTTGCTACTCGCAAATAGTTGAAGCATAAATACACTTAGTTCTAATGTATTCAAATACCTAGTATGTACAATTGCACAAAGTACTAGGTACGTCTAGTTACTATGCTTCCTCTACATATACCAGAACTCCTGTTGCTTTTAGCATGTTGCATGATGATGATGAGTTAGCTTGAAGAAGAGTCAATGACCTCAAAAATGACTGAACATAATGTGTCAAATAAACCATCAAAGTCTAATGGTACTAAGTTGCTTGCAAGATTGAAAGATTCGATTGTAGATAACGCCATTGTCTCTTCTTCACTATCCTCTGTGCCATTATCCGTAATTTCTGGATAGATACTTTCAATTGTTGATGTTGATGTCTGAACAGCAAAATTTCTGGTAATGGTGTTAAAAAGCTGAACTAGACTATCTCTAATTTCGTTGCGAATTGCAAAAGATTTAGATACTTGCTTTTTGATTGCCCGTTTTGCTTCATTTATGATAGCATCTTTGATTTGCAAAATATCGGCATGAAGTTTGTCTGACATTTACAATTATAACTTATAGCTATACCTGACATTAATACATACTTTACTGTACTCACTGTTTGCTTAAAGTTTATATCAGGGTGGAACTGCCAGATGAGGAGTAGGTTTCAGGATCAGACGTTTACTTTTTCCTTATAGACCGCTGTTTATACTTGGGCCATGGAAATGCTTCTTTGGATGTTCCATTTCATTGACCTCTTCTTTATATTATGTATATCCATTAGAAGCCCGACCAATACGGCTACTACTAAGACGTAGAACAATACTTTAATATCCAATGATATATTTACGGTATAGTTTAACTACGAAGTTGTTATTAACCACTCCATTATCATCTACCGCCACTTCCTTCGATTGATAACATCTCATTTTTTTCAAGAAGAGGAAAAAATGTCCGCTTTCTTGACTTACTAGGTGTCGTATCACTGGTAGGATCAGCAGGAACCCGAAAAGACTGGCTGTTTCCGGGAACTCAAAACAGTTGGCAGGATAGCCATGTCACGACTTTACACAAAGCGTCTATAAATTACGTTTCCTTCCGGTAGGATAAGTTTTATTAATCACAATCACCATGTGGTTAACAATAGATACTCCTTGTCTACTCATCCTTCTCTAATCTACACGTAGTAATTATACATATTTACACCATGTGATGCATTAATATGCTGAGTGTGTGTATACACAAGTGCGCAATACTTACTCAGCATGTTAGTCAATTACATTAGGAAATGCAGAGTGATAATATGTTATGTATTATTACTTAAAACTACTGCTTCTGCATTAAAAATTGAAGCTTACCACAAAGAAAGTGATATATTAAGATTTTCTTACTATCTCGTTCTTTGCATCATTTTCATCGTGATAAATCCTGCTTTAACAGAATGTTTTTTCTTTACTACCGACTTTATTCGTTGCTACACGCACTTTTTCAAGATTTGGTTCCTCTTATTTATTTATAGGCCAAATCACCAAGACATCGGTGTGGCAGGTTGCATATTTTTCTTAGAATATATGCAGCTCTATAATTTGAAACCTGACAAACTTTAATATACATAAAAAACCCGCAAACAAGCAGTCTCTTCGCCATGGAAATTCGAACGACAGCAATTTTCTTATCATATTTTAATCTAGCACGATCAATTCGAAAACGATTTCAAGCGTAATTCGCCACGTCAATAATACGTTTCGCTGTGAGATTTACAGCCATTGAAAGAGCATTAGTTCCAGGGAATCTTATTTCACGCTGAGTCTACAACTCATCGTCGGGTATGCCGCGTTAGAGCGAGTGTTCGGAAATCTTCCATTTCTTTTTGCTCCTCCTTTGCAAGCGATACGGAATGAAGTGTGTTTGGCGCAAGTTTAGCGGTCGCACAGCTGTTACCATAGACCTTACATTAAACAGACGGACGGTTTTATAAATAAAGTTATATCGTTAAGGCGGATGTGGAGAATGTTTCGTGAAATTGCTTTGCCTGCATTTATTATTTTAATTGTATGTTGTGTTATATAGTCAAATTGAGATTCGAAGGTTACACAAACTGTATGCACAGCTTGGATCGGTGTATACATTATGAAGCAAAAGGAAGTTAACGTTCGTTATTGTGTGTACTGAAAGTGCTGTCTACTTTATAATGAAAAATATTGATCCATACTTATAACAGCGGAATTCATTTACAGACAAGAACATTGACTACACTTATAATAACAATAAAATGTTTGAAACTTTTAAATTTTGCATGTTTTCTTGTTATGCATACGTAATTAATTTAATAAAAATTAATTGCAAAATTATAATAAGAAGTAGCATTTATTTTTCAAAACTATAATATTTTTAACTAGCTGATATTGGATTTAGTCTATGGGTACAAACAAACACAACACTATTTAAGATTGCTTTCCACGTATGAAAAACAATGAAATAAAAAAAATAGTTCTGAGAGATAATTTTGGGTCCGGTGAGCTCTCTCTCAGGGGTGTTCACGAGTTTTAGCACTGGTGTATCATGAAATAAATTAACAAACATGAGAACAAAATCTCTTCTCTCAATAAGACAAACAATACAATTATAAAATTTA
Source organism: Popillia japonica (assembly GCA_004785975.1). Lineage (NCBI taxonomy): Eukaryota > Metazoa > Arthropoda > Insecta > Coleoptera > Scarabaeidae > Popillia > Popillia japonica. The sequence goes on along the minus strand of SMLS01070898.1, from coordinate 9,703 downwards.
TTATAATTTACACAGAAAACAATAATAAAAAAAAATATTTAATTTTTTGATATTCAGCAATATTAATTGAGTTCAATTAAACCTGTTATTAACAAATAAACATCTAACAAATAAATTATTTAAAATTGACAATCCGTATTACTAGCGACCTCTATCGTAGTATTAACCAATTTTAAAATTAAAAAAAACTAATTTATCGGCCGTGTCTTATTGGTTTGAATAATTTAATTCAAGGTCAACTTAAAAAAATTCGGGTTCGGCCTCTCTTTGGATATGTTGTACTATACCTTGTTTTTTATTAAGAAGAACAAATGATAAAATCCGCTTCAGATTAGGCAAATTAAACTGACAGCTTTTTTGGCGGTAAATTTAAATGATGTATTAGAATCAAATGAGTTATTTACACTTGGATATTCAAACAAATTTCACATATACAACACATTTATAAAAAAATAAGTGGACATTAATGTTAATATGTATTTTATTAGTTGCATTATATTGGTACTAGATCAAATATCTTAACATAAAATTTGTATTCTAGAAATTGAATACTATTATACATTACGATAGGAAGAAGCACTAGCTGATCCACCACGCTATGTATCGACAAAAACTGGTGTGACTTAATTTAACAATAATGATATTATATTTTAAATGTGTACATAATTCTGCAGTTCTTCGGCAGAAGCACTATCACTGTCGATACTAACATCACTGTCAATGGTCACCATTTCCAACCGAAATAATAAATGACTCCACTACATCATCTATTAGGAAGCCATCTAACTTGCACCTTTTACCTTCTTCTTTCATTACATGTTCTACACATTTTGTCTACGTTTCCAAGGTAACATTTGTAATTGCGGTTAACACTTCGGCTAATTTGAAGCTTTTATTTTTTGCAGCTGCAGCATATACATTGTAATATTCCTAATTCTAATCGCACCATGAAGGGATCAAACGGTATTTGTTTTGGAAGCAACTATTCTTGCATTTCTGCTTTTCGTGTTAAAGTTGTTGTTTTTTTTCCTTTTTCTGGTATGGTAAGATGCATTATCCATTACAATAACACTATTGTGAGGCAATTTCTTTAAAATATGATTGAACCACTCCTAAAAAACATTTGCATCCATTTCATCATGGTAATCAATTGTTTTTCTTCCTTCAAATAGTAGTAACTCTATCGTCAACAAAACCGTTTTTAGAACCAATATGTAAAATAATCAAGCGTCTTCCTTTACCAGTAGGATATTTGAGACCAGTGCACCATCTGCAAATACCTGTCTGCGTGTTGTAACATTAACCCACACTTGTGCCCTACATTCGGCAATGTTTCGTCTAAATAATAGATTGGGCCTTGTTCATTTCTATATTTTGATATCAAAGATAAATATCTTCTAACTTCTAACTTTTGTGATTACGTTTTAAATATCTGTAAATGCATACTATGTATTATATCAAACTCTTAAACAATTAGTATCCAAACTTACTAAAAATTCAGCATTTTCATTAATTTATACAACGCTGAATGACTCATTGGAGGTATATTTTGATCTTCCCTTATTTTCTTTAACGTAGGAAATTCTCCATTATCATGTATTTAATAGTGTCGTCAAATGTAGGTAGCGCCGCCTTTTTTCCACCTCGTTTTAATGATCGGGGAAATTAGTCCTTTAGCTTTATATTCACCAAGAATATGGAAAACACTTGACTTCGAAACACCTATTAATATTGTTAAATATAAATATACATATTTATAATTATTTGTGTTTGTTACCTAAGTTTGCAACTTGCAGTGTTATCTGTGTTTTCTTTATTGATATTGATAATTCACTTGTACTAGGCTCTGGATCCATTTATACCATCAAATAGTTTTAAAGAAACTGAATTTCTTGTTTAATCGTAGTAGAAACACAAAAAGATAATAGAAAAATATTTAACGAAATATTTACTAATCAGCTGTGCTTATAATATGGCGTCGTTAAAATCTAGCACATTTGGGCAGTGTAAACATGACCGGCAACAAACCAATCGTAAGCCTATATTTTCGTCTTAATAAAAAACAAGGTATAGTACTATTTATTTACGAAGTTATTTAATTAAAATCTCTCGAATCGACGATTGAAATTGGTATTTAGTGAAAAATAAATGTCGGAATGGATCAAAAGATTCAACAATTAACGAATAGGAAAATTCTAACCTTACTCAACTTCTATCAGGAATTACAGCCTTGGGAAACCGGAATATCAGGATATTAGGTGTAGAATGGCCAGTTCTAGGTTTTGGAAAATAAAGTAATCATTAATAAATCAATTCAACATAAAAATAAGATCCAACTCATACGAAAATTGTTGGCGTCCTTTTTAGAAGAAAAAAAAATCACAACTACTTCTCTCGTTGACAACCAAAAACATACTAGTTATTCAAATTTTTCTCAAAATGATATCGACTCGAACGTTTCCATTGGCGAAAATGGAAAACAATTTTGATACTGCCATCTCGAAGACATAAAAAACAATTTTCCTTAATTTAATTATTTTCTTCGGTAAGCTTCTACTGAATGAATTTTTTAACTATATTAAAGTGATATGATTTCATACACCTATTTTAACAAATTTTTACATTAATTAAAACATTTGGCCGATACAAAAATTTATCTCGATGACATTACTCTACACCTTGTTTACTTAATTTCTATCGGAATGCCTAAATTATTGTTTAAATTTTACAAAAAAAAAAATTAGATTTAGATTTCTTAATAATTAATGAATTTCTATGCTATCCAACTTGGTTTAACCTGTCTGATGCTCGGTCTCTTGCTACAATCTGACTATCCTTGTCACATTGCACCGAACAAAAGCTTAGTCTCCCCGAAGTTTTCCAGCTGGTCTAAAATACTTAGTTTCTAACTAACCTCAAGTATTATTTTCATATAAAAAAAAAATAAAATAGTACTGAAATTGTCTCTATACAATACATATACTTTGTCAGTTCAGTAACGGTACATACTCTTCATGCTTTTTGAGTTTAATAGGTATGCTTTTATACCAAAACATTTTTTTCGTTGATTATTCGTCAGATTAAGAAAATCTTTTACCTTGATAAAAGAAAAACGGTACTTAAATCGCGAACCAAATGACGTTTCAATACAAAAATCCTTGGCCTATCTAATTTCAATTTTTTTATCCCTTAACTTTTTCTTATTTAAACGGATATCATTGCTATCTGTCTCTTATTATAGAAAACATTTTACTTGTCCGTATCTAAATACACAATAGATACCATTCCCTGTTTGTGCTAGAATGTATAAATCACGTGTCGATCCGCACTATTGGTAGAGGAACATCTACATTTATTTACATCTATAGTAAGGCCGTTGAGAACTCCGCCTGAAAATAGATATTTGCATTCCAAAGTGCTGGAAATGACTTTTTTGGTCGTGACAACCTAGAGTGTATGTCTGTTATCCAGCACATGCATATGTGATCGACATTTCAGCAGATATCAGAGCTTTTCTATCATGTGATTCGACTTGTAGATGCTGTGCAGACGATGCTATTTCTTTCTTTTGTAGTACTGCGTGTACAATTTTCACTTTACGGTGATGTTATTCGTAACAATTCTATCCTTACGTCAACGTAATCCGTACATAAATGCGATGTAGAATTTTCTTAATAGCTATTAAACAGTACTTATTTCTCAGGGCAATTTCCTATATATACCGGTATTAAACCTGTGAGAAATATAAATCGTTTTATTTATTTTATTGATGACTTGTAGTGAATTACGAATGGAGTCGTTTTTACAAAACTTTTAATCCTCTGACAACGCGATATTATTAAAATCAGATTCACATGCATTATTTTAGTTCGATATTCGTAGCAATTGTAAATCAACGTATTTTTGTGTATGCAATCTCGGCTACTAATATCATATTTGCAATTCTGTCATTTATACGAATTACTTGGGAACACAGAATCTTAAAATCCTAGAATAGCCCTATCCTATTATACTCTTGGTTAGGTATAGTTTCCTTGTGTACTTATCTTTCTCGAGATGGCCTTGTGCTTTCATTGTGAAAGACGATTGAAATGCAACTGGCAATTAGCTTTACAATGCAACCAATCTAAAGTGTGATGTGTAGACTCCATTTTGCAATTATTTGGTTCCTAAAATTTACTTATAATGTTTTTGAGCATAAGCGCGTATGAAAGTGACACTACTGTTTGTTGGAAACTGTTTTGACTGCTACCATAAAAAACTGGATGTCGATCTTCACTCAAGTGCAACTTGAAGGAAAATATACAGGAAATGTGTAAACTTCAGAACACGTATTACATTACACCATGAAATCACACTTCTCAGCGCGGTAGACAGAAAATACATTCTAGGAATGTCAAGAATTAAAGTCGAAGTTATGAAGTGTCGTATGGAGATTTTGCTGGAATATTAGTAAGTTGATGGTTTAGATATATTTACAGGTGAATCGTTTGTGCATTATTTGTGCTCGGTTAACCCACAAATAAAAAGTTTTGTGCTTTCATGTTAACCAAATTATAGAGCTTTCTTGTGGCGGGGCCAGAGACTTACCAACCCCGCACGTACAATTAGAAAATTTCTTATAGGTGAATCGTTTGTACTTCGTTTGTGCTTGTTTGTACCGCAAATAAAAAGTTTTCTGTCCACATACCAAGCGAGTTATGGCGCTTTCTTTTTGGCAGACTCTGCGACATATTAGATTTGCCACCGGCAAATTTAAAGTTTTTTATAGGTGGTTGGTTGGTTTGGCGTTTGTGCTCGCTTGTGCCGAGTGTAACCGAGTTATAGCGTTTTCTATTTGGCAGGGCAGGTATAATATGCCAGTTTCGCAATCGTTGTAATTCGAAGTCTTCAATTGTTGACGTTGAGTTTATCGGTTTCAAGCGGTAGTACACACATAAAAATATCTGGGATAAATTCTTATCCTTTCAGATGGTGTTAAAATATAGATAAGTATTTACCCGAAAAAGTGATAGTTCTAATCAAATTGAATGTATTTGTTTTCTTCTCCCGATTAAATTACATCTAAAACCTGGAGTTAAAAAACAAGTGATAGAATTGTTGTCTAATAAAGATAAGTTAAACACCGATTTAACACCACAAAGACAATAAGTTATCCATTACTGCATAATTCATAGATCAGGAGATAGAATACATCCAAATGTAGAACATTTTATCTGCTTTGGAGAATCCCAACACCGAAGTCTATCCGAAAAAATGAAGATATTAGCCTAAAGGAGTTAGATTTGGTTAGACTGCACTTGCTTAATTTCCGCGTAAGCATTTTGCTAGAGAAAGGGCAGCGTTCCTGTTTTAACACGAATAACGACTATTCTGTATAAGTACTGCGGTTAACGAAAACGGATGCTGCATTTTATTTACGCATCAAATATAGAAATCAAAAGAAGTGGCTGAAAATAAATAGTGATTTACTCACAAAAAAGATTGTATTTAGAGAAAATTCTTAGATAGGATTCAAACTAAACACTGCTTTTATATGGTAATATTTTCAGAATAGTGAACAATGTTAAAGATTTCTAACGACATAAATAAGATTCGTATGCATGAAAATATTTGTTATCAACATATATTCCGCTCTTTTTAGGATATTCTGTGTTTGTGATGGTTTTTATAGAAAGTGGTATAGTACCTGGCAGCAGAGTGTCGGAGACCTCGGTGCAAAAGTCTAAATGCATTCCTGTACTGCGATTCCCAAAAGTTGATTTCGGATATCACGGCGCGGTTCCACCCACCTAGCTTCTCGTGGCTGGTACTTACGTCAGTAAGACGGCGCCAAAGACAAACTCTAACTCTTCTCGGGATAACAGTTATCACCTCAGAAGTAAAGAATTTATTCCTTTTGAGATCAAACTAACAGTTCTAAGAATAACTGTAACTCCTCTCGGGGTTACTACATCGAAAGATTACTAGTTTCCCTTTTCAAGATAATACTAACCTTTCTCAGCATAACCCTAACTCATTTCTGTGTACCTGGGGGCCACTACCTCAGAAGTTAAGTGTTCCTCCTTTTAGAGATTATACTAACACTGTTGACTGTAACTGTAACTCTTTTCGGAGTAACAGTAACTACCTCAGCATTTACACATTTCTCCTTTTCGAGATAATTCCAACACTTTTAAAGATAACTCTAACACTTTTCGGGATTACAGTACTATATCGAGGCTAAGTATTTTTCCTTTTCGAGATGAGACTAACACTTTACAAGATATAAGCAACTACCGCAGGGACAATGTTTTTATCACTTCTGAATGTAGTACTAACAGTTTTTATTCTAACTCCATTAATTTTAATACCAAAAGCAGATGGTCGCCAGGGAACACCGCAAAAGTGTTGAAAAGGTATTAGAATTAACTCCAGATTTTTATATGTGTACTTGGTGGTAGCATGTAAATAATAAATATGAAAGTGTGGCTAAAAAGAGCTAGATTTTAACAGTAGATCGAATTTTAGTGTGCCTTCAGACTCACACTATTAGAATCATAGTTTGAATGATCTTGTGAAAGTCGTATGTTACCTTTAATGCAATATTCTTGGCTATCTAAAATAATAATAACAGCGTCTGATATTGCAACTCAAAGCATTATGTTTTCCTACAAACTTCTAATTAAATGAATTATTGAATGTATACATGTCTAAATTTGACTACAGTTTAAATAAACAAAGAAATTATGAAATTAAACTAATCTAAGTTTTTAAAAGAGTTGATGATTTTAACTTTTGTAGATTTATGAGATATATGAATGTGAATATATCTGAAATACATTATGCATGTGTATACAGGGTGCTCGGATACTTCTCTTACAAAAATAAAAATCGTCATCAACCGAGCTAAGAAAACGAATAATGGAAAAAAAAATTATAAAATTTTTTAGAAACACTACCTGTGAGTCTGATGTTTTCAGGACCGCTCGACTGCTAAAGTAAATGTTCGAAGTTGCTACCGCCGACACGTATGCATAAATGAGCGCGCCGTAACAATGCATCACGAACTAGTGATAACACGTCCTGTTCACGAATTCGCGCAATAGATTCGTAAATATTATTTCTCAAGTCATCGATATTATTTACTTCTCTGTTGTAAACCAAGTCTTTCAAATGTCCCCAAAAAAAGAAATCTAATGGATTTAGGGCCGAAGAACGAGGTGGCCAAGCTACCGGTCCTCCACGACCAATCCAAAAATCACCCGAAAGTGTTATCTATGTATATAATGCCGCACATCTCGTCTAAAGTACGGCGGAGCCACATCGTGCATAAAATACATTTGTTGGCGAATGTCTAATGGCACATCTTCTAGAAGTGGTTGCAGTCCATTTACCAAAAAGTTTAGATAACTTTCCCCGTTCAAACGCGCCGGTAATAAGAAAGGGCCAATGATAACTATTATTAACTGTAAATTAATGTAAGTAGTTATACGGTAAACGAATAAAAATACTGGCAAGGAAGCACAATGCATTAACCACTGCAAACTGATAGACTAATGATGTTGAAGTAGCAAGCGAGATCGAATAATCAACAGCTGTGCGTTTATAGGGATGAATGTGTAGCTCAGTAGAAAGTTGAATTCATCAATGACCTACCTCAATAATATTGATTTCTTTTAGTGCTACCGTACTGCCGACGATATCATAAAGATCGGCTATTCACTTTTAACGCGTAAAGGCCCACCTAAAAGCATTTGCTGATTTTTTAAATTATTTTTTTTTTGGTTTTATTTTGTTTCCTATGTTATATACAACTAGTATTTCAATTTTGTAAGACAAGTATCCGAGCACCTGTATACCTATCTTAGACAGTGATTTATCAAGTGTCTAAGAATAAAAAATATTGTGTTACTTCTTTAGATCCGTTCATACTATTGTGCATAAACATATTATTATTATTATTCGTTACATAATTTATCACAAATTGTCATACACTTGAGATGCACACTGTTTTGTCTATGTATTTCTCAAAATTAAAAAAATAACAGACCTCAAATTTTTTAATTACTTACCATGTTTCTATTATTTCTCTTTTCTTGACCAAAATGTGCCGAAAAATGTCATTATAAAAAATTAGGCACGCTTTAAGAGTGTATCAAGAATTTAAAACAAATCGGAAATCGTATTGCTTCAGATGACATAAAGGCCACGGCGAAAACCGCTACAATTCGCTTAATATGACGCCACAAAACTTAATTAATTTAACGCTTTAACTTATTTGCTACACTTTTATATTTATTATTTATATGTATACTACCGCCGAAAACTATCTCTTGAAAGAGAGACAACCAAATCAACAATTGAAAACTTTAATTTACAGCGGTTTTGAGACATATCCTTTGTCTCCCCAAAAAGAAAGCGCTGTAATTCGATTAAGATGAAAATAGAAAACTTTTTATTTACGGCAGAAATGATTCACCTATAGGAAATTTTAAAATTTACTGATGGCGAAGCTGCCATATCCTTGACCCCGCAGTAAAGAAAGCGCTATCAATCGGTTAATATGAAAGCACACAACTTTTTATTAACGGCACAAACGAGCACAAGCAAAGCACAAACGATTCACCTATGAGACATTTTCAAATTTACTGGTGGCGCGACTGGCAGAAATATTTTAAACAAAATATAGCTTTTTTGTGTGATATTGTGAATGGAAGAAAGTACCCCTACGCGATTGAACTAACTATCTTCCTGATGCTTCCTTAAATTGTCATATTTAATAAAACGCTGTTGAAAAATACTACATAATTTTTAACATCATTTAACGGTTATTGTTCATTACTATTCATTTTACTAATAGTTTATAAATACATAGCTATTTTGATGATGATAGTTTGTTTTATTGCTTTGGTTTTTCGGCTTTTCTAATTTGGTAATATATGTAACTACATCACTTACTTGAAATTATATTTTTTACAACGAAATATGTCATGGTGTTGCAATCACCTGTATTCATTCTTCAAGTCGTTGCTATAAAACGGTATGCTTGCCGGAAACAACGAGCGAAGGAAGCATCCAACGCTAGCTAATTAGTTTCGTTATTGTATGACACAAAAGATTCATTTCCCGCTTTACATCTGCGAGTTCTTCCTCTGTGTGCCAGTAGGAAATTACTTTGATCTACTTTTCATGTCATTTAAATTGCCAAAATCTAACTCAATAAATCCCTCCTAATGCTAGCAGAGCGGAAAGACCGCCACTCCATACATACGTTTCCATACATACATTTGCGCCGAAGGAAATTCCTCGTTGAATTAGTGAAATCTTAGTGGGTTTCGAACAATTTACTGGTAGTAGAGAAAAGCAGTTTCGCGGTCTCTAATCATTCTCAACTGCTGTAACTGCTGTACGAAAGCTCGACCGCTTTTCAAATTAAACCGAGCTTCAAACTGCTTGAATTTATACTTGGCGAAAGTACAACTCTAGTGGTTTTGTCGATTTGACCATTGAGATCTTACTACTTCTACATATAATGCGTGAAACTAAAAGTAGAAGAGATTTCAGATGTCGTATGTATCTGTTATATATTGGAGTCGGATTCTTAATTATCTGTCTGATAGCAATTTTGATATAGAGAAATAAAAAATATCATATTTTTAATTTATTTGTATAAATAAATTTTAGATCCTTATTACGGTACACCTATATCTTATTTTCCTGA
>SMLS01070897.1:0-16913 GCA_004785975.1 Popillia japonica | reverse complement strand
ACTACCACGAGCTCCGGCTGCATGCTTCTGTGTGACGACAAAACTTATCATAAGCTGGGCCGCTGTGACAACACAGTCTCGAAGAGCCTCGACGTCTAAAATTACAATTACTAAACAAAGTTTTTCATGTATCCTCACAGGGAAAAGTCCAACGGATTCAAATCGGGACTTCGTGCTGGCCACAGAATCGTTCCTTCTCGGCCTATCCAATGTGTAGATGCCTGGTTTAAATGTTCCCATACAAGTCGGGCAACATGTGGATAGTAGTGGTATATCATCCAAGTAATCAGGTAACGTATTTTACACACAATTTAAATGATCTACCGCATTCAATTTTTCGGCAAGTGCATGTGGCCCAAATAAATGATCGCCCAATATTCCGACGCATACATTTATTGATGTCCTATGTTGGGATAAACTCTGATGGATATCGTGTGGGTTTTTATCGGCCCAGTGATAAATATTATGGTAATTCAGCACATCATTTTTTGTGAAGCAGTATTCATCGGTAAACAGGATCACGGATCGTTGATTTGGAAGGCGAGTTTCTGTTTGACGAAACCATTCACAACAGGCAACCTATCGAGGAAAATCATTGTCTGATAGACGTTGGATTTTCTGTAAGAATACGGGCACAGTAAAAGATTTTATCCTATTTCTCCGTAGATTAAAATTATGTCCATGTACTCAGTATTTGTATAACTTGTCATAATGTACACATAACACAACGAATGTATGTGAATTACTCAACGTTCTGCCTGTGTTGCCCATCTATTTATGCGTTATGCTCGAATAACAGGGCCGGACTGAGATGGAAAAATATTATTTTCTCGTTACTGCGTGGACATAAAGTATTCATTTTTTTGGAATTTAAGTTTCCATGCCATTACCTTTAACCGCTTTTATTTGCATAGACTATTCAGTAGACACCCTGTATATATTGCTGAGACAGGCACAAAAATAGAAACCAGAAACAAAGAACATCAAAAAAAATTCACTCTACATTCTTTCAACATTCACTTTCCACAGGTCCTAAAAGTGGTGGTCCAGACAAAACTAAGCCTTTAGATAATAGGAACAAAGGCTTGGAAATCATGTTGCTTGAGGCATATGAAATTGAAAAACATAAAAAAATAATGCATTCCTACCACTAAACGATCAGATAGAAAACAACATTATCCCTATATTCAAATATTTACACATTACATATAGTAATGTAGGATTTTTAATTTTACACCCGGCTGTATATTTACTTTTTCATTTGTGGATTTCATTCGATATATATACAAGTTATATAAACATAAAGAACCAACTGTTTTTCGTATCTTCTTCATAACTTTTATTTTATACTAGCATATTCTAACATTCAATTTTGTTATAATTCTTCATCTGTAGTAGATAATATACATAATAAATATATTTACATATATTAGCGTGACAAAATAATTCATTTCATTCACATAATTATTGACAAATTTTTAATTCGACATCTGACTTGTAAGTATTTTTATAATTTTGGAAATCAATCTATCCATATATCACTACATGAAATGTTTTTCAAATTTTTAAAATTTATTTTATCATGGGATGTTTTTCACTAATATTAAGATATTTATATAAAATCTCCTGAAGATGGTCTAAGGCCGAAACGTCTAGATGTTTATAAAATTTATATTTTCTACGCGAGAAAAACTTGTATTAAACTGTATTTCATTATATCTTTATCAAAAATATTACCTTGTCAAATTAAATCAATGTGTTGCACGCACTGTAAACAGAATCGTATAGAGCGTCAATGTTCTTGTGTCGTAGAAATCAACATATGTAGTAAATTTGTAACATCAGTAAATTTGAAAACTCGACACCACGATTGTACTAAAAAATGACAAGAGATCTGTTCTTTATAACACAAAAAATAAAACCAACAAATGTTGTTATTTCTTTGGTCGCAATTATAAGAAAAGTGTCGCACCATTAATTAAATTGCAATAGTTCCAGACATCGAGCTAAAAGCTAAAAACGTCTAGTTTTGGAAAATGATCAGGAAAGTTGGACTAGAACTGGAGAGGTAGTTACAATTCACAATACGCCAATCGGCGGGCAGTGACAGTGCACGAAGAAGACGTAAACCTTTCTTCGTATCAGATGTGTGTATTACTAAATAATCCTTGCATCGTTTAATCGTGTCTTGATACTTCTAGTTAGTGTAAACAGGCTCTAACATATGTATGTTTGTGTAAGTTGTACGTTCAAATAAATACATCATTAGTTCCAATAATCATTTTTCACTTACATAATCAAACATATTGCAATAAAGAAAACCACTTCCTCCAAGTTTCCCCTCTAAAAGAAATATTTCAACGTCAGTTGACGTACGTTTGTCGTACAAAAATAGTGTTCAAATGCATGGCTATCTTCGATAGGAACTTTCAACACCCGAGTTAAAGCATGCCGGAAGTAGAAAACATTCCGGTAATATTTAGAGAAGCGGTGTCTAAGCGTCCCATCTACCACGACGAAACTGTTATGTTTTGAAAATAGCCGACCACGAGAATAGAAACAGAAGCGAAAGCACTATGCAGATAATATGAATATATAAAATAAGGACAATTTTTACTAACTTTGATTATCTTTGATCTGGGAATTTCTTTCTTTAATTTGAGTTTTTATCACAGAAATTATTTATATCAACACATAAATATACAACAATAGAACGCATTCACGGTGTTTTTCATTAATTACTAATCGCTGTAACCGGATTTACTTCGTAATATGTATGTATATAGTGTACATAGTATGCATTACGTGCGATATGCCTCGTCTAATTAGATCGTTTTATATTTACACCGGCTTTTAGCAAATAATTAGCCTGCTCTAATCAAATTATCACGTAAATATTGATTATTATTTGATATCAGGAAAGATTTTGCAAATTTTCAGCTCTCGCAGCAGTCTATTCTGTGTTTGTTCCTGTGTACGTTGCTACTATTCATCTTATGTGCTAACACGAAGGTCGTAAACTTTTTAAATGATTTGTTTTCTTTGAGGATTTAACATATTTTGTATTTTAAATAATAAAGGATCTACATAAGTACATATATAAGAAATAAGATTTTGGATGTTATGGAAAAACAATTGGGAAGGAAATAACCAATACTTACATTTTACATATAAATAATGTATGTCGTATTGTAGTAAAGACGATTTTGTTTTCTAAATGGCGTATTGATGTAAATGTTGACGCAGAGCGTGCCCCAATTTATTAAAGACCGTCCTCATCATTTGGAATTTAAAAAAATCATTAGGAAGTTAGATTCGGTTGCCATGCCACAGTGGAATTTTTAGTAAACCCACAAAAAGAGCTGCTACATACAGGTTAGTTACGACGGCAATACAGTAGAATAATGTCTCTTTTGTATGCAATTCAATCTGTCGCCAAAATTTAGTTTGTATCAAAGACCAATAAAAGAAATTGCAGACATTGATAAGGAAAATATGGAATGAAAAAATGTTGCCAAAAGAATGGGAGTCTGGGTCCTTAAAAAGTGTAAATAGCCATCTGCAGTCAAAGTTTCTTCATAAATGTACGGACCAATGATTGTGTCGGCTAACAGACTGATCCATACATTTAGCCCGAACCGTACTTGTGGTCGCCGTCGTTCATATACATGAGGATTTTCAATGAACCAGACATGTCCATCAGACATTGTGTCGATTAAAAATGTCTGAGTTTGAAAACTTACACTCAGCCGTAAACATTACATTCGCAAGGGAATTAGGATTCTGTTCGAACTGGTCCATAAAACTTCTACAAAACGCTACCCGTCGATCGCTATCTCCAGGATGCAAAACTTGAGTGACGTGTTTTTAAAAGGATGATATTTAGGTTTCTTTAATACTCTCCACACTTTCTGACGCGTTATGTTTAGATCTGCTGCAATGACTCGTGTGGAGGTAGAAGGATTTTCTTGAACCTAATGAAAAATTAATTTCATTGATATTGTTTATTTTATAGGAGACTCTTTAGAATTCTCTTTAGAATGTTTGTAAAATATCCGCTTCACTTTTATTCGGCGGTCTAGCACCATATTCTCTAGGCTTAGAAAACGAACCAAAATCGTCTAAATTTCGGTAAAGTAACAGAAAATAAGTTTGAGCTGCTTTTTGCCTCGCTGTATACCACTGAGGATATGTTTCTGAAGTAACTTGTACATTTCGATGTGAAGCGTAATAAATCTCTAGCATATCTCGGTTTTATTCACTTGAAAACCGGATTTTGTCGATAAAGTTGCGCAAATTTAGTAAATGTAAGTGACAACAAGCCGAACTGTCACAAATGCATTTGTTAAACACAAGTATGGATATTGTTTTCAAGGCATGCTTGTCAAAATTGGTATTTTGTTATTTTAATAAAATTGTGAAGCTGCACCATATCGTCCGATCATCGTAACCAGAAAAACGTCTTGAAAAAACGGATGGTCCGGGTTAGAAACGTTTACGTTTATCGGTTTTCCATATACAACGTAAAAACGAAAGTTCAAAATATCACTTTTTTCCAAAAATCTCAGCAACCCACCAATTTTGTTTAAGTTTTTTGGCAGTATATTTTTTCTGTCTCAAATGCGCAACTTTGTCCTAATTTAACCGATCTTCTATCCTTTATAATAGCCGAGTTCCCCTTTTTGGGCTCGAAAAACGGACACCCAGTATACAACAGTTTAATAAGGCCAGTACTGATGTATTCGTCGGAAACGGTGACAATGACTAAGAAAGATGAAGAAAATATAAGAATATTCGAATGGAAAATACTAAGAACAAGAATGGGACTAATCAAGCTTACAGATAATGAATTTAGATTGAAAACAAATACCGAACTACAAGAAGCAATCAGAGGAGAAGATATTGTAAAAAATAAAAGTGGCTGGGACATGTTTGGAGGGCAGGAGAAGACGCGGTAATCCTTTTACTATTGAAGTGGATGCGAGACAGAAATAAAACAAGGGATAGACCTAGACCGAAACAGGTTGCAGCAGTAGTGGAAGATTGAAAGGGCAGGAATAGGAAACTCTGGAACGCAATAACCTAGAAGACATGAAGATTTTGGAATGTTTGGCCATTATATATATTAAAGACCAATCTCCTATTCAATTTTTTCATTATCGATGCAATACAATATGTGTTTTCATTTTATACTATTTTATTATTCATGTCATGCCATGGAAGCTAATTATGCGGTACTTCACTGCATTATTTAGATAATATTCATATTCACAGATAATATTAAATTTAAAGTAGGTCTAGGTTCTTTACCGATTTCTTCTAAATAATGTGCACATTATACCGCCTTATCGCCTGCGAGCGGTCGATACCTAGGCTGTGTACGCTATAATCTACTGTACAATTGTTTGTATTGGCGTACCGAGGAACGATCGTGGGCAAAACATCAAGTCTATCTATGCAGCCTGTGATTCTGATAGACAAACAGTTGTTGTCCCATACTAGTATGCGCATTTCAGTTGAATTCATATGTCCTAGCGCTCACTCCTTCACACCTTTTTCATAAAACGCGTTCTGAGTGGTAACGGTCGTTTTAAAAATGGAATATTATACGCCGGGGTAAAAACTGTTTACGGTAAAACAATTTTACGGTGAAAATTATGCGGAACTAACTAGAGGTAGTTATTAGTTAGATAGATCGCCTGCGTGATAGGAAATCTAGTATATCACTGAGCTAAGATGCAGCAAGTTGTTTTTGCCAATACAAATGTACACAAGCATATAGCGTACACAGGTTAGGTATCGACCGCTCGCAGGCTAGCAGGCGGTATAGTTAATCTACATTGACGGATGTACGCACATTAGAGGTACTTACAGTCTATATTCAAATTAATGAGTGTATCGTACACTCTGTTTGTAAAGTAATGTCTCCCCGTGCTGCTGGGTTCATATCAATAACTCTTTCCATTGAGCGCGTTGTATTGTTCGGACATCTTCGGCTAAGACACAGGCGTCAGGGGATACAATACAGATCGGTCGGGCATAATTCGTTTGTGTTTAAAATCTCGATACATGTGTGTTTACTTGCTAGCGGTAGATTCTAGGAATTTATTCAAGATACATTTTTACCGTATTATACTACATTATTTCTGATGCATGCTCTCGTTAGTTTGCCAGGCTTTTGTTATAGATAATTTTTAATGTATGTTATGACATTATATTTATTTGAATGCTAATGGTATACTAAACGTTAGCTTATACAAATTACAAAGAAAATATGAAATTATTGTAAAAGTAAAGCAACCTGTAATAAACCTGACGAATAGAATGCTGTTGCTTCAGTTGCATTATAATATAGCTATTTAACGACATCCTAAGTTATTTTGAACTTGGTCCTACTAATCAGACAGTTTGGCTTGTGTCACCTTTCTTGCATTAAGTGTATACACTTCATTTTACAAACTTATTAGTGAATTTAGAACTTTTTCACTACAACTTTTCGCAGTGATGTATCGCCTACACATATTTATTGCGTCGTCATCTCCATCATTGTTTTTGGTACACATCAACAATAATTTCCTCATTCTTTAGTTCCCCACAGATAGTGCAAAAAGGTATCGATATCTACATGCTTCAGCACAACTAGGTTATTTATAGGTACAACTTCGTCAGGACCACCACCATCACTTGCGGCAGCCACTTCCAGTAAGATACCAGATTTAAGGAAACGGTTTTTGATTGTAGAGGATGACATCTGCTTCCAGGCATTCGAAATTCGCTCTATCATTTTCTACCAAAAAATTCTATATAACAAAAAGCCCAGTTACGTCCACCGCAAAATCTTATTTAGAACTGAGGTTCATGCAATTAATGTAAGATATAGAGGTCAATTGACCCCTCCGCTTCACGCGTTAGAAATTTTTAAAAGATCATTCTCCTATAATATTGTAAAATTTATTAATGCTGTTCCTCAGGCTTTACGCTCATTAAGCCCCATGCAATTCTCCAGTCAGCTTCGTAAGCTCTATACAGCTTCGTAAGTTAAACTCAGCTTCGTAGTGCTATTTTGCGAGTTGCTATAATTTGTGTTAACAATACGTTTTTCTATTTTTTTGTGTTTTATTATCATCTTCTAGTGTAATGCAATTTTTCACTCGATAGTATATGTATTTAGTTTGTTCAGTTATGCTGGTTATGTTTCTGTGTTTAGGAGGTAGAGCAGCGACTTGTTTGTAGGTCGCTGATCCTAAACCCGTTGGCAAAGGTACAATTAGAATTAGTTTAGTTAGTTAATTATACCTGTACTTTCTTGTTATTGTCTGTCAATAAACCGCTATTATTATTATTATTATTAAATAAATTCCGTGGCTGTAATACGTTAATGGTAAGATTTTCATTTTCTGCATCAGTCAATGTTATTAAATGTAGAACCAGTATTTTTCTATAATCAACTTTGAAATTTGCAATGATACCCAAATCGACTAGTTGAAGAACACTGGTACAGTTAAGGAGGAAAAAATTTCACGCGTACATTTTCCAAAATTATTTGAGGTGTATATGCTGCACATCGATTCATAAAAAGAAGAATCATCATGTTCCTTTTTCACTCTAATGTCTAATTTCTTTAACCACTGTTCCATTAATATCATAGTCATCCAGGAATTTCTATTGGATTCATATTCCGCAGCTTTTGTTTGCACACCATTCAAACACCTCGGATTCTTAGATTTGCCTATCACAAGTGGGAGAAGTTTGTCTGATCAGTATGCATTGGTGGCAAGAAGAACTGTTACACAAATTTTACTTTTCTTCCCTCCATGGCATGAGTCATCCTATTGTCTTACTGGGAAGAAGATTGTAGAATAGGCCAGTCTCATCACAGTTGTAGACCTTTTGAGGCTGATAATCCCTTATGATTTCTGGTAGACCGTCTTCTTTCCAGTGTCGCACCGTGACGTCTTCCACAGCTTTCGACTGACCACAAATTGTTTTCATTGTGATTCCATGACAGTCTTTAAAACCTTGCAACCATCCTGACAAGGCTTTGAAATCAACGGTAATGTTCATAATTTTAGCTAAATCTATCGCTTTTGCTTTCAGCATGTCACAACTGATTGGTATAGCTGCAGCTCGTTTCTGCTGGAACCATGTGAAAAGTGCCATTTGCAAATTAGTATATCTCCCTTCTTGTTGACGGCTTTTTTGATTTTGCACCCAATTTAGAAAACTCATCCAAAATAGCATTTTTTTGTTGATGACTGTACACAGTGTGGTATAAGCAATTCCTAAATTTGAAGCAATATCGATTTTTGTTTTGTGTGTATTAAGTTCCACCTCCCGTATGAATTTTACTTTTTGATCTACTGTATAACTTTTTCTTTTTCTATTCTCTATGGCTGATTAACCCTTTCGTGCATGAATGTCACTGTAGCGGACAGTTATTTTCTAATGTAAGCACACTTAAAAATACTACATTGTGTAATGACTACTAAAATGGACATCAACATTTTTTATCAAAAAAGTGTGTAATAACGTCGATTAAAGGGTTAAAAACAATGAATGACAAAACCGTTGTTCATCAACAGTAAACACATGATATCGAAAATCTATCTTTACTTTTCGATTGTGTAAAATACATAAATGCTCCGATTGAAAACAAGTGTGTCGGCATACGTGTTTGTCTATTGTTTTCGCGCCGAGAGCCGCCCACTTAGTTTTGTTGACCGATATATAAGAAAGCCGAAGATGTCCGATGCATATAACGCGCTCTATGGAAACTGTTATTGATATGAATTCAGCAACGGAGAGACATTACTTTACAAACAGGTGTACAGCAATCGCCAGATACGATGGCGAGCAGTGGGGATGCGCCGTAGTCGTCTTTAAAAAGAGGCACGCCCACATAAACGTACGTGACGTTGCGCCGCCTATGGTGTCTCGCAAATTTAATAAAACCCGTTACAACAGCTTCCCACTATTTCTAATGCTGCGCGAACTTAGTCCCACCGCTCGCCATCGTATTTGGCGCGTGCTGTACATATGTACACTCATGAAAAGTAAAGATTGGACATTTTCAGTACGTTGTTATATGGAAACTGTCCGGTCTTTACTTTCCATGTCTACATATAAGCAGCTTATAAAGGTCAACTTACAAAAATCTCGAGACTTTACTTGTTCGGACACACCGAATTTATTAACTTAACAGATTATTTAGTATACTTGTACTATGAGTAGTGTAAATGCCAAATTAGATGGAATGGAGTAGGGTAGCGCTATAGTCGTTTCCAAAAACGCGTACTAAGCAGGCTATATCTGGTATGGCATCATAAAGTGATATGCGCTCAAATGCGAGGAGTTAAAAATACTCCTTAAATGTTTTTTATAAACATAAAATTATATCAGTGCCACTAAGTGAAATAGAAGAATGTTTTCATGAAACAACTGGTGTAGCGATGCGAACAATAAATCGATGAAAAGAAATTACTGCTGCTACAATAAATCTACACAGTTAAAAAATAAGTTTGTTTAACTCTTACTGTACTAAATTGTAGGATTTTTTATATGAAGTTTTCTATCTAAATTCAAAGCTTCCCACTATTTTGAATGCTGCGCAGACGTATTCCCACCGCACGCCATCTAATTTGGCGTTTACAGTGTCTACTGAAAAACTTCAATTCAATCATCAATCCAGCGACTAACTGTTTGCAGATGTGTTGAATTAATCTAGTTTGGATCACATTATACGAAATTTAAACTTAAAACTTCAGTAGGTACGTACAATGTAGAACTCTGCCTTTGCAAATTTAATTGTGTAGTAAAATTCAAAACGCATATCTACGTCTCATAGTATAGCTTAACCAGATTCTAGTTATTTTTATCGAAGTATAAGCATCGGTGCGCAAGATTTAATAAATTTATTAAATAAATACTTTAGTATACATACGTATGATGCCTAGTACAGTCAAGAATATCTTATCAGTTAAATGGCGCCAGGTGAACTCTATCAGACGTTTTCCTCTTGACAGATGATTTCGAAAACTTATAGGTGAGATATGAGTTTCAAGAGGATTTTAATCTCATTTTGTTTTCATGATAACACTTTCCTGTTTACATTTGTTATTTATTTTTTTTCTGGATATCGTGCTAATATAGGTCTAATTTGAGTTTCCTGGAGATGTAGCATAGTATCGATTATTTATCGATTTTTATGTTGATATAACTACGTAATATTTACATAATATTTTGCAATTTTAAATAAATGAGCCACTTAGCTTGATTAAATTTAAAGAAATACATATAAACCACAGTGTAGGTAATATATATTTTTAAGACGAGTCATTATTACATACATATATGCATAAAGCGTATCGGCATAGTTGCATACAGTGTCATGACTTGTTTATATACAGTCAATGCCCACAAAACTAATAAGTAAATACCGTATGATTAGGAAGTATTAATCTTTTTGCTTATTACTCCGCTTTTAAAGGTTGGTAAGTATCTTCACACCAATGGGACCAATGGGACCAATGGGACGTAGTAAACATTGTATTCCATTGTCACTTTATTTGCATGGTAAGTTCAGTTGCAGTTGCCCCTTTCTTTGCATTGTTTGTCTACACTAACACTATCTCTCATATTGTGTCAATTTTGTATGTACGGAAATGTCTCTTCAGATTTTGTTACGACATTAGTTTGCCGTCAATCATGTAGCTCAACGCAATTACTGTTACTTTCGACTTAAGTTTTAACATAATTTTAGTACTTAATACTTCTCTAAAATGTTCTATACCTATAACAAAACAGGCAGAAATAAAATAAAGTTTAGAGTAGCACCTATCGCTTTGTTTTTGTTAGAATGTACGTGATGAATTGATGTTCCCGGTGTCATATTGAAAAATATTTCTTGTAAAATAGTATTTTTTAAAGCAATCAAACTACTCAACGCAAAACTTGTTAATAAAATGGATTAAAATTATATTAATATTAAGCATGCATATTTCTTTACTTTATCTTTGCTTGGCTTTACATTCAATCAATAATTTTTTAAATCGATTCAAGAGCCTGCCGTGTAATTTCGTGTATGGTATGTAATTGTACGTAACACTTATTACGTAGATTAATCGAAAATATGCGCCTCTGCAAAAATTGACGTTTACAGTATTTAATGCGTATTTTAAGTACTTTTGCAATGAATACTAATTTTGTATAAGCCGTTTGCTGGATGATGTATGCTTAAATTATGTTATTACATCATCTCCAATCCTTTTGAACGTTAAAATTAAAATAACATCTAGCTGTAAACTGCAAATTACCTGGAATGAGGAAACATCATTAAGTCGTTGAGCTATGTGCATTTTTGAGACGGCGTATATTTTGAAAATGAACGAAACGGGGCAAAGTTAATTATGTACGCGTGTGTAGAATGCGTATAGTATGAATTTCGTAGAAGTATATTAAGCATATAGACGAAACGGTTTGACAGCATAAAAATCTTGAAACTAAGAAAATTTCAGAAATTCGACTTTGTTTACATTGCTATTAAGTTTATATATGTGATATGTATGTGTACAGGTCGTAATGCCATAAATAAAATTGCTCATTATATTAGGCAGTATAAGTGTAATTAAAGATCTGCTAATGAAATATATGAATGTAGTTGTAATAATTTACGACGCAAACTATGAATGATGATCTCAGAAACTATATAAGTATGTTCAACAAAACGTCAATAGCATATTGCTAGGTTGTTACCTACTGTTATATAATTAGTTGTTATTAATTATATAACAGAAGTTTGTTTCGAAAACATTATTTTCCTCTTTTATATGATTTTTTTCTCAGATGGCAGTACCCTGAAGCGAGATAAAAGAACCTTAGATTCGACAGAGTTGGTTCATTGTATAAATGTTTATATACTTGAGCTGATATTTCAGTTAAAACATTCAATAAACTACCTAATAACTTATTTTGTAGTTGTAGCTGCAGTTTTAACATCATCCTTAAGTTATAGCAAATGTTTACCTAGTTATGCATACATACGATTACATCGTAGATCATAATGGACTACTTCAAATAAGACAATATTACTTTATTCTACATATACACAATTCGCGTACATGATGAAACCAAACCACTTCTTTTTTAATCATAACTGAAGATCTTTTTTTATGTGCAATAAGTGCAACTGCTAATAATAATAATAATAATAATAATAATAATAATAATAATAATAACATCATATGGTATATTTATTTGCATACGAATTATTATCGCCAAAGATCAAAGAACACCAATGGTGTGTTAGTATGCATTGTTTACTTTATTTTAGTTAACCAGTTTCTGAACATTAAATCAAACATATTGATCAAACATATACAGGGTCCATTTTATTTCACTAATAATACAAAAATTTGTTATTTTGTATTAAATTGCATTTAAAAAGAACATATCTTATTTTCCTGATTAAAAAGAATAGCAGGCGTTGGAAATTTTGTTAGAATTGTTCACAGTTATATCAAAATGGAGAGTTAGACTACACAACACTGTGTCGTTTGGAAATTTATTCAGTTTATTCAAATTACTTCAGTAATCATTGTTCAAATGTGTTTTCGACGTTCGACATTTTAATTGTCCGTCACTGCTATCAGTGCAAGACTTTGGTTTGGTGCAACAAATAGAGGCAACTGGGATCTAGTTCAGGAAACCATCAACTGACAGACCAAGATCAACCTGCAATGAACGTAACGAAGAAAAGGTAAGAAATGCAATTTTTGGTAGTCCAAAAAGATCGGCCATTAAACATGCATTTGTTCTTCGTTTGAGTGATTGAAGTACGAGAAGAATGTTAAAACGCATGAATTTTCGTTCAGAATCGCAATTATTCAGGGATTAAATTATCAAGATAAGATTAGCAGACTTGGATTTTGCTGTCTGATTGATAATAATCACTGAGGTATCGAAATTAACCTTTTCATGAGCGATGAAGTACATTTTTACATCAATGGCGATGTAAATAAGAGGGGG
Source organism: Popillia japonica (assembly GCA_004785975.1). Lineage (NCBI taxonomy): Eukaryota > Metazoa > Arthropoda > Insecta > Coleoptera > Scarabaeidae > Popillia > Popillia japonica. The sequence goes on along the minus strand of SMLS01070897.1, from coordinate 3,890 downwards.
AAGAGAGAGGACGGTTCACTTAAAGCTCAAAGTGTTTGTGAAGAAACCCAGGACATTAAGAGAATGGAAATTAACATTAGAAATGAAATTAATGCTATGTCACGGCAAGTTCGCCAAAATTTTATGAAAAAACTTACTAGACAATTAGAAGAATGTATGGGAATCAATACGAAACACCAATTTAAATCATCCATCCTTCGAGGATCAGAATATCTATTAATTTGTTTTATTGTTGACGTCAAAAAAAAATTATAAGCTGTTTAAATTGGATAATTAATTTTGCTCGGCCCTATATAATTTTTTATGCAAGTTGCTAATTTATCCCAAAGATAGAGGATGCAGGGATAGAGGAGATATTCCTAGTAACACACTAGTAATGATTGTAACCTACTTTCGATTATATGAAAACCCCTCCGTTGCACTTGAGCAGCAAACGCTTAAACTATAGGTACGCAACAGCATTTTCCATCAGCATTTTCTTCTTATAAGTTTTTTGAGTCTAATGCGGTATACATGTTAAGTTGCCATACTTTACTGCGATTCCTAACCAATGAAAGGCTTTTGTGTATATCGTAGTTGATTCCATTTTTTTTCTCATTAAACTATTTACATTAGTGACAAAACGTCACAATTGTACGCATCAAAAATAGCTTCAGTATAAGTTATTCGATCGAATGATTTACGACCTTGTCTGACGCCTCGGTTGGTAAACCTCATTCTCGTGAATAACAGCAGCCATTATACAGGCTGTCCGCGATATACAAAGCATGCTTTTAAGGGATGATAGCTACAACGATTTAGAAACAAAAACATATAATACACCTTGGGTCTATCTGTAAGCGTAAACGAGAAAAAAAATTATTTCTAAAAAACCTTATTTGGTCAAACTGTACAAGAAAACTCATCCATATTGCTTCTTAAATAACCAAAAAACTATATCAAAAATTTAGGGTTGAAAATAACAGAAAACAACGATGAAAACGAATTATTTCATACTTTGAAATTGAAGCGTGGTGTCATTTGTCTTCCAACACACTGTACTCGTATTCATTAGAAGCGCATGCAAGCCAAGCATCATCTGTTTATACGACCTTGAACTTGTATCGTACGAAGTCAATGGCTATAAGTTTTAAAATAAAGGTACCTTTCCGTTTTTTTAAATAATGTTATGACAATAAAACCGATGTTATGTTGAAGTTAGAGTGAAAAGGGCGTATTTAATAGCAGCTTTCGATCGGTAAATGAAAATTTAAGTTGAGGGAAAGTCGCATTGAACGAAAATAATGTAATTATTGCAATTATGTTATGGCGCTTTAAGCTCTTTCGTAAAGGCTACTACAAAATTGAGTTCTTTTCTTTTATTTGGGATAAATTGGTGGTTCTAAAAAGGACTTTTTTGAGAGACAGGAGAAAATGTAATACAGGAAAGGCTGGATGTGTTGCAACAAACGCCTGTAATCGTCGGGTAAATCTTGCACTGATCAACTGCCGTTGTACAGTATGCATCGAAGTTTGTGACATGAGAAATATTTTTTTTTCTCGTTTACGCTTACAGATAGACCCAAGGTGTATTGTATGTTTTTGGTTCTAAATCGTTGTAGCTATCATCCCTTAAAAGCATGCTATGTATTTCGCGGACACCCTGTATATGCTCATGTATAACACACTTTTATGTTCCAGGGTTTCAGTCAGTAAAATGGCGTTTATATACCTATTGTTTTGCAGTATGTGGTTATACATTGCAAACTTACAATTAAGAAGTTCAGAGTTCAGCAATAGCGGTACCAACTACATGTATTATTGAGAAGTATATATTCTGATTTAAGTCTTTGACACAGTTTCATATTATACTTGTTTGAAACCCTCGCTAAGACTAGATTAAACTCTGACATATCAATGTTAAAGTCTCCTCAAATAATCAACATACAGTAAATGCAAAATAATTTATTTGATATATGGTCTAAGCTTATAATTATTTATAAATAGTAAGGTGCACAAATTTCTCACAAATACTCTCATGTTCCTAGCAGTGATAATGCTAAATTTTTGAATATAAAAAAAATTGTCGCATTTTTTTCAAGTTGCATTTTGTACTTACGAGTCGTCAAAATTTACTTTAATGTAGGTCCAAATTGTTTTAATAAATTTTTATACGATATATATATATATATCGATACGATCGTATAATATGTATATATTATACGATATAATATCTACATATTTATACGAATGTTGTATTATTACTTCTACAGCATTAATCACTATGTGTTCTCTGACACCTATGTTGTGGCAGCAAGGTCGCCTAACGTAGAAATCATTGTGTTCATATTCACTATAAATTATCAGCAACCATTTTTTTCTTAGTATTTCTAGAAATTACAACACATTTTTTGCTACACACACTATTACTATTGTCCATTATTCTTTCCACCATAAATAAAATCAATACACCCCAAAATAAACGTTAGGTCACGTAACATGACAACCTCGGTGACGTTGTCTTCTTTTACTTTTCTTCACAAAACCATCCCGACGACAGAGAACGTAGGTAAAGATTTTGGAACCTAATGTCGACACAATACAATAAATTGTAGATGAAATGAAACTGGTTTCGTACCGTTTATATCCAAGTAGGCAAAAGAGAACGAACGGCTGCAGATTCTACGTCTTAAGAATAATAATAATACGCAATGTGTCTTTTCTTAAGACGTTGAGGGCGCATTATGTAGACCGTGGGAACGAAAAGTATTACCGATCTGAGACGTCCCAAGAAACTTCCTGAAGGAAAAGTCCGGCCAGCCGTCGTGCTTTTGTTATTTAATCGATGCTTTACTTTATTCGAAGGTAGTTTTCTTCTATGTATGTACTTTTTTATTTTGGGTAAGTATCATATTCGTTTTGACATAACGATGAAAAGTCTTTACCGATTTTAATAGTATACTACATTTAAAATTTAGGAATCAACGTTTACCTTTCTTATTTAAATGAATTGTCAATACTTTCAAGATAGGAAAGTTACAATTAAGATAGACTTCATGTATGGTACAGTTAATATAGACGTAATGTTGAATGACTTTACTTTTGTTATTTTACGATTAGTAATGCTAACTACTTTAATAAACTTGGTAGAAGAAGTGGTAAAAAATTTATCTAAGTGTGCAGGAACTGCATTACATAGAGTTACATAAAGTTTAAATTGTTCATAAATTCTCGGAATTGCGTGCGTTATTTATACGTTAATATGGACTCTGAGATCATGCATTGCAAATATTTGAGAATAGGAAACGTAACAGTGTACGATAAAATAATTTTACATCATATATTTTACTGATGATAATTGAAATCTGCGAAATTTGCAAACATATTACTTGGATAGATTAGTAGTCTTAACATCTGCTATCATAATCTAGTTAGTCTATCCTAAATTATATGTATTCAATGACGTAGGTAGACGGCTTTAAGTTCGTTATATTTTTATTACTGTTTTGTTTCTAGATTATAAATAAAATTCGAATTGAAATGGTTGTATTTGTTAAACTAATAATACATAAAAAATACTGCATATATCAGATTAAGCGTTCAATACAACTCTTATTTATACTAAAAGCAGATACTTTAAGCTAAACTAACGAGAACGTAAAATTCTATAATCTTTAACGGCATGTCTTAACGGATGCAAGGACAATTTCAAGATACACATGAAGGATATGTTGCCGCAGAAAACAAACGAGCGGAGTAGTTTCCGAAAAAGAATCTGCAGCACAAACCACACTTACTGTTAGACTGACTAAGTATTTCTGTGAAAAAATCTAGGAACAGATATCTAATCCTTTGAAAATGCGCGCTCTGTAGCCAAAAAAATATGTACGAGAAAGGGTCTTAGAAACTGT
>SMLS01070896.1:0-28828 GCA_004785975.1 Popillia japonica | reverse complement strand
CGCGCGGAGTAGCCGCGCTGTTAATCGGGGTCTCACAAAAGGAACACCAGGGTTGTCCGACACGGATTTTAATGAATACACAATAAGATTAGGATAAAAGCTTCCACCTGGGTACTGAGGAAAGATTTCTCTACAACATAGTTGAGATTCATTAAAATCCGACAACCCTGGTGTTCCCCTTGTCAGTTTTAAAATGTTGCGAAAAGTCGAGAAAGGAACTCGGAAGGTAATAAAGATAGAATACTTTCTATAACTATATACAACAAATAGAATATAAAAAAAAATAAGCACATTTTTTCTTCTCTTCCAAGTAAAAAACGAAAATAAAAACATGTATATTATTGCATATGCCTATTACATGCACATACAAAAAAGAATTAAATAAACAATTAGCAAGTTCTAATTTAAATACAAATGAAAACTACCCCGCAACATCAAAAAGTTATATGAATACATACAGTACTGAGCAATAACTGTATTATGCAAATGTATTCACACTACATATGCGAAGCCCATTCTTGAAATACAGGAGTAACTTAAATTAAATGAATAGAAATTATAAAAATTTGCGAGCATTGGAATTAAAGCTGCAGATATTTAAATTGTAAATTAACAACAAAGAATCGAAAAATTTGTCGCTCGCATACTTTCCGAGAAACGCCTAATTGGGATTATTGATCTCATTTCGCTTACAGATCAATCTCCTGGCTGACACAACGACGCCCCTCAGAAGCCAATTTCTATTTTTCTTCGCTGCTAAATTCTGGTCCTAATTTTAAACTTCGTAAATTGATATTTAAAGTTTGTAATACCATACTGAGCCGATATATGGATGTTGCTAAAACTCATATTAATTAAATTAAACTTGTCTTGTGTGGAATTATCAATAAAGTAAATTCTTTCTCTTCTGGTAACAGGCGCATTTTTTTCAATTCCTATTCGTTATACTTCGTGCGTTTTACGATTACAGGCTGCTGACATTTAACTTTTAACTTCTTATCAATTCTTACAAACTATCTACGAGCTTTTCATCTTATACCACTGATATCTCGAAACTAATACTATTTCCTTTGAATACTGTTCGAGATCATAAACACGAACTCCACATGACCATATATAGGTAACAAAATGACAATTTCGCCAGTGACATAGAATTTGAGTGTCGGCCTACCAGGATTTTTGGTGTTTAGACTATGTTTAGCCACAAATCCTTCCGAACTTTCTCCTTTTTCTCCAAAAGCAAGCATAATACCAAGTTTCTACAAGACGACGTTATTTTTGGCATTTTAGCTGCTCTATTAGGTGATGCCAATTTCGTGCTTGCAAACCAAAAAACAAAAAAGTTCTATTGATGTCGATTTGATTTGATTTGCACACTGGGTACGGATCAGGTTTTTGCATCATCCCTTAACACCGCGGCCTAAGGCCTATTGTATTGTCCCGTACCTAGTGAGTTTCTTTACATAAACAGGTTTGCCCCTTTACTAGGTTTAATAGCCTGTATGTAAATCTCTTGCCGGTAGACCTGTTGGTTTGGTTGTTCCAAAATTACTGTCTCCGTTGTATCAATGCAGCGCATTCAAATACAATGTAGTAGGTAGGCTGTTTCCTCCTCCTCATTGCATAATTTGCAGATAGGTTCATCTCTAAAGATTCCAATTCTATGCAGATATTTCCTTAGACAGCCGTGTCCTGTTAACAGGCTCGTCACTGTTCTAAGCTGTACTAGCTTAAGAGCTAGCACATCCGCTGCTAACTGCTGGGATGGCTGCCTCATCATCATTGCTGCTATTGATGTTAACACGAGCGGATATTTTTTCTTTTTGCTGTAATTTGGCTAATTTCGGAAAATTCCACCATAAGAAGTATCTAATAATACTAAATCACCATGCCAAATTTTATTTTCATCGTACAAGTAGATTAGCTTAAAGATGAAAAAAGCGAAACGAAAACGGTGCGATTTTGAATAAGGCTATTTTTGGTCAATGGACATATTTCCCTTAATTAATGAAGCACCCTGTATATTTAAGTTAATATTCACCCAATTTCCCACATTACTGCAACAGACCCAGCTTGGGAGCCTTGATTGTAATAGTTAAGTCCGTTACGATTGGCGTTCAAAACAGATGACCAAGGAACTAGTTTATTAGCGTAATGAAATAGACGACTAAGAGTAGTAGAAATAAGAACCGAGTACAATTAGGGAAGCAGTAAAGGAATCTTACGAGTAAAGGCAAATTACATCAAGAAGATTACTCATTACGACGAGAAAATCGTATAAGATAGTTTCAATCCTAACTTAAAACAGGCAGTTAATTATTTTTTAGATATCTGAAAGATCTAGAAATGAGTTTTGATTAATTACTATAGTTAACATTAGAGGGGACATCGATATTAACCATTGAGGTACCTAATCAATTGAAGTGATTTTGATGCATAAATCATGTTGAATTAAATCGTGAAACTTATTAAGTAGGTACTATTACAGTTGGTGCTCTTAAAATTTAGATCGTATCTAGTATAGATTTCGGGTGTATTGTCTTCAAACAAGAATTTAAATGTATTTAGGAAGTCGAATAAATGCGAATAACATAAGCCTTTCTCTCCAAGCAGAACACGTGGACGCCGAATTATTTCCGTATCAGAAGTAGATATTAAATATTACATTTTAAATTTGCCTTGTCGACTCTATTACTATTTATTTTTATCAATTTTTTGCTACATGAGTCTGAGCTAATATATGAAGGACAAAAAAATATCAAAAAGCTGTGTTTTTTGTTCGTGGCGGTGTATCATAAGTGGATTATCAGTAATCTTGAGGTTGATGTAGTTCCTAGACATCTTGACGAATTTTGTTGCGTTAGTTTACGGTACCATTTCTAATTATGGCATCTTGGGTATGCGGGATCTCCTCGTTCCACCTATTATTTGCAGAGACTTATTTTGACATTTGACCTTACCAAACTAATCGTCGCGTTGTATAATACTAGCGGCCCTATTATGGTTAACTCTTGCGATAGACCAAGAAATTGGTTTCCGCGTTATCAACTGTACCAGCCTGGATGGGATAGAGTTTGCCAGTGGTTGCCGACGCTTTCTTTACCATATTGGAAGTGTTCCAGCCAAACACGCATTCCATAATCTTGATATTTTTCAGGTGATTTTCATAACTGGTGTAACGTGGATCCTTACCATAGTTCTTGGATAATCACCTCAGGATACAATGGATGCACAGGATATACAACAATATTATTTTGCAATATAGTCACCCTGCACTTAAAGATACTTACGTCAAAGTTCTATGATATTTTCGCCTTTTGGAGAAAAACCCGTGGTCTTGATCACTGAAGAATTCTTCCACTGTTAACCACTGTAACCTCGTCATTCCTATTAAATGTAGTGCCCCGAAGACTTTCCTTCAGTTTTAGAAATAAATAAAAATCACTAAGAGCTCGAACTCTGCATTCTTTATTACACGTAACGAAACAAAGTTCATTTTCACTGGAGTATTATCCTGATGAAACCAAATTTCACGCGCCGACATTCTTCCTTCCTTTTTCTTTGATGCAATCATGAAATTTATTAATTAGTCTAGCGTAATATTGGTCCGTAATTGTATATTCTCGTTGTAGATACTCAATTAATAAAATTCCCTTGGCATTCCAGAAAATGGTGGCCATTGTCTTACCCGTCGAGGGCTGCATCATAAACTTGCGTAGTGCTGCTGATTATCGGTGTCGCCACTTCTTGCTTGGAACTTCTGACGCCTGGGGACCCTCATCAACGGTAACAAAGACTTTCTTTGGATCACTCTTAAACAATTCTAAATTCACAAGTTGTCTGAAGTTGTGGCTCTCTCTCGCTTTTGTTCGAGTGTTGACATTCGGGGTACCCTTCCTGCACCTGTCCCAAATAGTCATTGATTATTGTTCCAGTACCGTTTGAAAAGTCAGCAATCTCTGCTAAACGTCTAGTAGTTAACCAACGATTTTGTTTATTCAGACACAGTTTGGGGCAAACTACCAAGTTTTGCATGTTTGCAAGTTGTTCTTCCGCGTCGAAATTCTCGAGATCAAGTCTTCATTACCTCATGGGAAGGCGCATCATCCCTAGGTACACTATGATCGTAAATGTGCTGTGACGTTAAACCTTTCTTTTCCGGTATCTAATGATAGCGTAAAGTTCTTTTTTCTCCATTTTTCAAAGTCTTTAACTCAAGACAAATTTTTAACAAATACAGCTACACGACTCAACTTTGGAACTTTATTTGACAGATAAACAACAAAGAATGGTGTTGTAGTGTAATGTTTATCTCAGCGCCTACTGTACTAATAACATCAAATACTATACATCCCTCGTAGCTTGGTCGCCACCAGCAGTTCGGTTTTACAAAGTTCAACTCAATTCTCCATTTCTTGAGAAAGGTTTGTAGTAATGAGCTTCTAGAATATAATACAAGTCTCTCAATGAATTTTATTATGTATGACTTTCTACATCTCTTATAAAAATAATCGTAAATCGCTAATATAACAAGTTCATCTGAAATATTCTTCGGATAAGAGGCTGTCCCACACACTACTGCTGCAACTAAGCACTAACCTTAGAGTGAAACGCTCATAAAACCTTAACGTCAACAGGTAGTTCAAGAGGAAAAGATTTAATGTGTATAGTTTTAATTAATATATATATTTGCTTTTGAAGAAGACTTCGTGTCTTGATAAACGTGTGCCTGATAATATCTCTGCGACAAATAAAGGAAATTTTCTTTAATCGTTAGATCTCTTGTTTAAGTAAAGATAAATTTCCGCATTCCCTTACTAAATTTGACACGTCACAGAAATTACTTCTACATAACTTATGTAGTACGCTTATTTGAGAACATAAATACATATTTGCTAACAACACTCACACGTTTGTATAAATTCCAATTATAAGTTTTAAGATTGCCAACAATGTTTGAAGCAATCTTCTTCAATGCTTGTGAAGAATATGTGTAATTAAAATTCACTTGAAAGGATATTACATATTTCCTGGTGCAAAAATAGTTTCACAAAAATTACATCTGTATATTTTATAACTGCAATTTTTACAATTTAATTCATCACGTTATATCCTGACCCGATGTATATGTATAATACATGTTGTGCACACAGATTCTAGCTCGAAGCGCTCCAACAACATACATCGCTTTCACTTCTCTTTCCGAAACAGTTGACATTAAAACTGATTGTGAATAAAACTGCGAGAAGGGGGAAACCATTTGTAAGCTTTTCGCTCCACAAATTTCAATGATTTTGTTTGATGGGTTTTTACAATACCAAATTTCATTAAACTAGTCGATTCAGTTAAACTTTAATATATTTGACGGTGTTCAGAATGTAACGGAGAAATGGCCAAGTTAATTATCACAGCTAAAAATCGCCATCCCTGTCGTAATAAAACAACGAAAGTCTGCCGAGCTAAAATAATTCGAATTCTGTGTGCTTAGAAGCATTATTTCAAAATTATTTATAGTTATTAAGACTTTATGAGATAGCTGTATGAGATTTATGATTTATATGTGAAGCGAATGTACATGGTTTTATGATCAACTTCACAGTAAATGTCGACTCAACTACGAAAACTTCATTCTGCTCTAGATGTATGTATGGGTATTCGTTATAAGAACAGCTGAGATTATTTTATCGTACATCATATCTACTTCCTGAACTTTAATAACCAGAAGAACTTTCTACAAAGCAGTTCTTTTAATTTAAAAAATATTCCGGGCTAAATACTTATCATTCTTGGAAAATATATCATCGTCATTTTCGAATCAATAGTTGTATTCTATCCTGCTAAATATTAAATGCAGAACCATTTTGAAACGAAATTTAATGTGTTTAACCCGGTTTTGCCCATTGTTCCAATAATGGAACATGCAAGCTTTTCGATGTTACGGCAAATTCAGTGATCATATACGCTTGTTTGTAGGTTACAATTTGTTAATTAGATAGTATATAAAGTGCATTTTGAATATTATAGTCTTAGTGTGCAATATATTGTTGTACGGAGAGATGATAGTGACACATTTCGTTCTACCGAGAATGACTTATAAAAAGTAAGTTTTTATTAGTATTTATTTTACGAGTTTTGGTTTCATTTTAACATTCATCTAATTTAAATAGATGAATAATTTACGCATAGCGATCATTTTGGTATTATCATATAAAATGAACGACGATTTTAACAATTTATTAACAAGTTCCAATTTTGGAACAATGGACATGAAAGACTACAGGTAATTTTTCTGTATTCTAGACTCTATACAACTGAAGAATTGGCACAATTATTGAAAGATGAGGATTTTTGGAAGGCAGTCGTTAGATTTCGACAATAAATCATTGAGCACGCTTATTTTCCATGGCACACCAGATAAATATTGATGAATTGTGTGTGCATATTTCAAAAAAACCTAATTATCTCCGACGCTATCAGTGTCAGGCATATGACTTGTGGGATGTAAATGATGTAAAATTCAATGCCGAAAACGGCCAAGTAATGAAATACAGGTGCCATTCGAAAAAATTAAGTTACGATTCTTCAGAATTTCGAAAATTAAACGTGCCATGGTGAAATAATCACACATTGTAGGCAGCCTTTATCGTCGCCGAAACATACTTCAACATAAATATGCACTGGATCCCAAACTAGAACACTAATTCCCTGTTACCCACAGAATAACAAACACTTGCTGTCGAAACGCGTTGGCATTTATCCAAGTGTTTGGTGTTCTGTGGGTGATTAGTGATTAATGAATTAGTGTTATACTCCAATATGTTAAGCATATTATGAATCCTAAATAGATATTTGAAAAATCGAATGTTCTCTGATTTTTTGAATAAATGTCCGCTATAGCTAATTTTCTTTAGAAAAAAATCGAATAACTACAAAACGCCGAAATCAAATTGCAAAAAGTAAATGTATTCATGAAGCTTAACAATAGGTAAATCCAAATTTGTAAAAATATACAGGGTGTGCAATTAAAAATAACGAAATATATGTCCGGTACAACCAAAAGCACTAGAAATCTAAAAATATTTGAGTTGAAGAGACCACAATCGATTGTCTAATTCTGAATTTTCAAATTTATATTTTGGCCAGAACTCCATAAACTTCTAATGAACGGTCTCACTGAAACACCTTGTGCCAGAACTCAATAAACTTCTAATGAACGGTTTCACTGAGACACCTTGTATATTATCCTTATATAATAAAAACTTTGTAAATTTATATTATTGTATTTTTTTGTAATAAACTTTCCTCTCATACATTTTTTTAATTATTTTTGCCATAAAAGTTTATACACCCTTCCATGTCCATAGTTCCAATTTTGGAACATGCCGTATTTTACTTATAATTTCAGATTTTTCAAAAAATGTATCACTTGTCTTTTCTTTCCACTAGTATTCCAAAAGACACTAATTTTCAAGAATTTCCAAAATAAAAAACGAGCAAAAACGGGTTAATGTAAGTCATAATTTTACCTTCTAGAATCAAACATAGCTCCAAAAAATCATTGCCTCCACGAGTAAAGTATATTTTCTCTGTGATGTACAACAAAGTGTTGGTAAGAAGGTTGTGATGTTTATGTATTCCCTACATTCCTTCCTATTCTGAAAATAGGAATTGTTATCCTAGTGTACAAAAATGATCATAGGAAAGATTTAAGCAACTATAGACCTGTTGCGTCGACTTCTTCTTTAAGATCATTAGAAACCTTATATTGGAGATATTACATGGGTTCCTGGGTATATTTCCTTAGTTTATTTTTTTTAGATTACTCTTTAATTTCAGCAGGGTCGACGTATCAGAGCCACAGTCCCATTTGTGACTTTCTCCGCCGTACCGTTGCACCCAATAGCAGCATATTTTCCTTTGGTTCATTTGGTTCCTCGTTAGTCTGTGACTTATATAGTGATGGTGACTTCCGGTGAAGTCTCCCATGACCCTCCTGTCCCTGTTATTCATAGCTTATTATACTCCCTTAATAAAAATTTTCTGTGGCAAAATAAGCAAAATAAAAGGGTTTTCATAAATATTAAGAAAAGCGTGGACAATTTGAATATGGTTGTTACAAAAACGATTCAGTTTTCAATTCTGCATTATTTGATAGAAAGTTGTACGGGTTGGCTATGAAAAACGTGAAAAAAATTGTTTCAAATATGTCATTCCCCGACCATAATTTTAAAAGCCCTCTGACTGACAGTAACTTTAAACCTTTTTCCACTCACTCCATACCAAACTGAGAATCAATAAACAACATTAAATTACATTTCATTATTTTCTTTTTCTATTCCATATTTTTTTAATATGTTTAATTTATTTTTTCTAAAATACCAAAACTAATGAAATAATTTTGCGGGAATTGATAGACCCGTCCTATTCTCTTATCTTGACATAGTAGCTCTGGATAACTTGAGTTAACCGTATATTTAGCTGTTTGATATTGTCGGCCCAAATCGATTTGCTTGAATATTGACAGATAAGACTTACAAGATTAGTTAGAAATTGCATATACGAACTTAGTTTCTTATTCAAGACAAATCTTGTTAACACGTTATTATTCCATAAAAAAAGGTGTGTATTTCAAAGCAGTGCATGTTGTACGTTTGTGCGCATAATAAAGTGAATAAACCGGCGAAATGATATCAAAACAAGCATACGTGCAATGTCGATTCCGATACTAACCATACGAAACTTTGGTATAGTTATACTAAACTCGATGTTATTATGCAAGTCTAACCATACAGGGTTGCCCACTTGGCCTTCGTTCGTAAACAGTACGTTTACTATTGATTTTAACGGAAAATGTTAAGATGCATTTTTATTCGAATGTTTACCGTTTACAATGTAAAAATATTTCGAGTTCCCTGAGGAGCTCGATTTCGTCTGTACAGGACCGGACTCAGTTTTTTTAAATGGAACACCCTATATATTGTTATAGTTTTGATATGTATATCGAATTTTAAGTCAATGTTGTAACGACTTTTATTTGCAAAAGTCAACTCGTTTAGGAGAAAAAACAAGTTTTTTAAAAATTCCCACCGAAATTACTGTTCATTCAAAAAATCGTATCTATTCAATCGTTGACTAAATATTGACCAAATTCGAGATTATCATAACCTAAAAAGTGGTATAATTTTTGGTATGTTGATTTTTAACCAAACTTTTTGTAAAAGGACTTGATATTCTTTTGGCAACCACAGAAAAAGTTGAAAAAATGATTTTTTTTAAATGGAACCACCTGTATATTTTATCAGGAATGAATTTCTTTAAAAATTTACTACAATTTTTGTTAAACATGTCCTATACCCAAAGGCAATAGTTTCTAAGATAATTACCATTAATAACATGTTGCTCAGAAATTTTGCTGGTCTTATAAATTAGAGTTAAAATCAATAACAAATACACACTATTTATAACAAATATTTAATTATTATTATAAAAGTATTGTAATAGTCACATAAAAAAGAAATGATGCAAACTACAAAATGCTTAAAATCAATTTAAAATAGCTTCAAAACCCCCCCCCATTATTTTCTATACACAGCCTTACACGATTTGTAAAACTTTCGTTAACATTTTGTAACATTGCGGGGCTTATTGTCCTGAAAGCTTCACGTATTCTTTCATATCGTCGGAAGTTGTAGGCGGTTCTTGGTATAAGCGCTCCCTGATATATCCCCACAGAAAAGTCAATTTTGGTAATATCGGGTGACCAGGGTGGCCAGTTCACAGCTCTTCCTCTGCCAATCCATCTCTCGGGATATGTATTGTTCAGAGAGGTTCTTACTACCATACCGTAATGGGCAGGAGCGCAGTCATGCTGGAGCCACATGAATTGACGCACTCTCAATTGGATATCTTTTAGTAAAATAGGCAATTCTTGCCGCAAAAAATGTAAATAAGTTTGGCAGTTTAAGTGTCGATCGAAAAAAAGGGCCCCACGACGTATTGACTAAGAATTCCACCCCACGTATTTAGCGACCACCAATGCTGACGGTGAACTTCTCTTGATAGATGTGGGCTTATATCGGAATAATGGTGGTAATTGTACCTGTTCATAAACCCGTCATTATGGAACGTTGATTCGCCGTAAATAAAACAAAATTAAAAAAGTCTCTGTCTAATTTTGCATTGGCCCAACGACTAAAATCTGAACGACCTAGAAGATCATCTCCAATATGTTTGCGGTGCTTTTGAAACCGATATGGGTGAAATTTTTCGTTTTTAATGGTACGCCAAACTGATGTCCTGCTAACTTCTGCAATGTCCTCAATTTGCTTAGCACTTCTTCTTGTGTCTTCGCGGAAATGATTTTTTTGTTGTTTCGTTCGCTGCCTGTGGTTCTGTTATTATTCATTTCAGAAGAAATATGTAAAGGAAAAAGTTGTAGGAAATTTTATGTTGAATAATACTGTCTAACCCATTTCTTTATATTAACTATATTTTTTGAGTTATGACAGAAATTTGGATTTTTTTAAATACAAACCATAGTAGGCCATGCCTTTATAAAAAAGGTCTTTTTTCGAGGATTCTAATGATGTGCTCCATGATATAGTTATTTTTATAAATAAATAAATTTTTGCCATTTTTCCTTTAAATTGTTGAAGTGTCACAGTTACTAAGCTATGGAAATATTTGCTTGATGCACTTCACGCTAATTAAAAAACTTGAAATTAATTAGTTATCGCAATTTTGATTTTTATTTCGAAATTACAAATATAATTATTTTTGTGTTACCTAAGTGTTTATTCCATTGAATTACAAATAAAAATTTCTGGGAAAGTAATAAATACAGACTATCAAACGATAAATAACAATAAGTAAAGGAAATTATGATATAAAAAAAACTATTAAACTATACAAAACAACGTATTTAAAGTATTGAAGATTAAAAATGTTCAAAATGACCACTATTATGGTTAATGCACAAGTTACATCTTTTTAAAGCCGATTTTGTTGCTTCTCTAACGGAACGTCCATCAATATTAGCAAAAGCTTCTAGTACAGCTTCTCTAAGGTTATCTACAGTGTTATACGACTTTTGATAAACCATATCTCTTACCATTCCCCACAAATAAAAATCTAAAACAGACAGCTCGGGAGACCGAGGTGGCCATTGAACAGGCGCGTTTCTTCCTATCCATGAGTTCGGGAATATTTCGTTTAAATGATTTCGTACCGATTGTTGATTATGTTGTGGTGTCCCATCATGTTGAAACCATTCGAGCATACCGCGTGTCTGTAATGGTAATTCATCTAACATATCATCGAAATCATTTTGCAGAAAGTGAAGATAACGATCTCCAGTTAGAGTACCATGAAATATGTATGGGCCAAGAATTGTCGAGCCAATGACGCCGCACCAAACATTAAATCCAAACTTAACTTGAGGTCTCCTCTGTTCAACATGATGCGGATTTTTTTGCATCCATAAATATTCATTATGTCTATTAAACATGCCGCAGTTAATAAATCGTGTTTCATCCGTCCACAAGATTTTAAGTCTAAACTGTGGGTCACTTTCACACATGTTAATAAACCAAGTACAAAATTCAAGCCTCCTATTGTAATCATCAGGGTCTAGTGTTTGTGAAACAGCTACTTTATAGGCATGAAAACGATGCTTTGTCAGTACTCGTACAACAGTACGTTTTGACTTGCCCGCTGCCATTGCAATTTCTCGGGTTGAAATTGATGGATTTTGCATTACACCTGCCAATCGTTTACCTCTCTCTTCTGTAATGTCTCTTGCAGTTCTATTTGCATTACGAAAGGAACCATACTCTCCCAAATTATCATACAGCCTCTTAAAAGTAGGTAGAGAAGGTTGGCTACGATCAAATTTTCGTTCGAAATAATGTTGTGCAGCTTGTACGGCATTTTTACGACACAAAATGTAACACTCAATCATATCCCGTTTTCTTGGTCAGAAAAATTCATATTGTTAATTTACGAGACCTCAACCAACATTAATTAGACACAAAATGATTTATACCTCTTATTAGTTGACATTTGCGTCTATCAAATATTTCCATAGCTTACTAATTGTGACAGTTCGTCAATTAAAATGAAAAATGACCATAACTTATTTATTTTAAAAAATAACTATATCAAGTAACACATCATTAGAATCCTCGAGAAAAGACCTTTTTTATAAAGTCATGGCCTACTATGGTTTGTATTTAAAAAATCCAAATTTCTGTCATAACTCAAAAAATATAGTTAATATAAAGAAATGGGTTAGACTCTATTATTCAACATAAAATTTCCTACAACTTTTTCCTTTACACATTTCTTCTGAAGTGAACAATAATAGAACCACAGGCACCGAACGAAATAACAAAAAAATCATTTGCGCGAAATATCTGGTAAGCCATTCACTTTTTCAAAAAAAAAAAAAAATGTCAGTTAAATAGAGCTAGTAAAATTGCAATTCTTTCCCCATTTAACCGAATCTGTATCTGTTGTAGTTCCCGAGATTACCATGCTAAACATCGGAAAAAACTCACCCTGTATATGTATTGATATTACAACTTTAAGCGTATTTGCAGGTAGATACTAGTAATTTTCACTAAACTATTTACTCAACTTCAGCTTGTTAAATAAATTGGTCCTAGATTTCATTCACGTTGCTAATGAGACACATGTAGGCATTCATTTCAGAAAATACATTGATTGGATTGCGATACTTTTACTTACTACGTAATATGTCCAGCATACACATCCACTACACCTATTTACGATTGTTTAGTATAAAGAATGTTGGAAAGCATTTCTAACTACGCAGAGAAGTGACTTATTAATTAAGGGTTTCTCAATACCAGAAAGTTGGTAACCATCATCACAATGGAGGTCCTAGAAATGTTTAAAGCGTTTATTGTTCCGTTAGTGAGAAAAGGATATCTCGATATCTTATTCGTAGCTTGGAATATCGAAGAGACAAAATTTAGCCATTACACCAGCATTTATTATTTGTTTTTTTTTTCAAGATTCAATAATAAAATTTCATAATTTAATAAATTTTAAATAATAAAAGTGTTTTTAGTTAAAAAAAAACGTGCAGAGGCCCAATACGAAAAAAAGACCGATTTTGTAATAAAACTAATTCGTCTTTCATTGTTTGAACTGTCTAGCACCACACTCAATGCATTGAGCCGCTCATGCGTGGACAATATAGCAGCCTCAATTTCTGCTCTTGTCAGGCTAGGAATAGTCTTTTGTATTTGTATTTTCATGTCGTATCTGGCTGCTGGTAGAATTTTGTAAACATTATCTCTCAACCGACCCCATAGATAGAAGTCAAAATAGTAGAACAGGTGAGTTCTGACGATCGGGGCGGCCAAGGAAATACTTGCCCAATCCACCTCTAGAGATATCTTAGATATAAATGTTCTCACACATTTCTTCAGAAATGTGCTGGGCAACCGTCTCATTGCAAAAACATATTTTGCCCTAATTGCAAGAGAACATCTTCCAATAAAATAGGCAATTGATTTCTAGAAAATCAAGAAACACAGCATCATTTGGTGGTTGGTCACAGAAATTGGAACTCATAATGATTGCGCCCAGGATGCCACATCACATATGGAGACTCCAATGGCTTTGATGTTGGACCTCGCACAAGAGGCCATTCGTAGTCTGTTAATTGAAGGTTCTGTAATGTGCATGCATGAGCGGGTCCAGCAATGCATTGGATGTGATGTAAGACAGTTCGAACATTGGAGGACGCATTAGTGTTCTTTCAAAATCCTTTTTTTCTTATTGTGCTCCTGCAGGTTTTGTTTTTTATTTTTTTTTTAACTAAAACTATAAATTTATATAAACCTTAATTATTTAAAATTCAGCATTAAATTTTATCATTGAATCTTGAAAAACGACAAATAAATACCCGTGGGTAATAGCGTGTTTTTTTAATTATATGATAACTAAATTTTCTTCGATATTTCAAGCGAGATACCGTTTTCACTTACCTCTTTGATGTAGCGTTTCACTACATTTTTATGAAAAAATAAAGATTATTGCATTTAAATTGTTACAGAATTGTGCAATTTTCTGGAACAATAAATGCTTTTTCCAACGAGACAAAGTTCGTTAAAATCCGTTGAGTTATTTAGAAGTTACAGCTGTTAAAAAAAAACATCGAATTACGTCCCACCACTTTATTTTAATAGATACGTCAAAAAGTATTAAACAAACATTACTCGAGTAACTCGGTAACATTTACTGGGTGGATTTCAGTGGAAAATCGCTAAAAAATCATACATATAGTATTTCTTCGAATTGCTTTAGAATTGATAGTACTGTATGATAATAATTAATGGCATCACATTACTAAAACCAAGAAGACTATTATGTTAACCACATTGAAATGATGCTAGTAAGCTATATTCATTTAGTACACAGTTACTTCTCTAGTAGCATTTGAGTACCTTACTAAGAGTCAAAGAAAATATGATCCTAACTAAATTTAAATTAAGGTTATGACAGAGTTGAATAATTCTCTAAAACTATTTTTTATTTTACAGAGCAACCCCATCCAGAATGAGAATCTTTCCTTTGTCTACTACCGGGAGAAGCATACATTGCCGTTATCCAAGAATTCAGCGTTGAGAAAACGATGAGCTTTTTCGATGATTTGAACTCGACATTTTTCAATAATATCAATTGTACGACAACGAGCGACCTGACTGACCGTAATGAGTGTGTTGAACTTGCGAAGTTGTATTTGTTATACAAGCGGGGTCCACTACGCTTACCACTAGAGATTGCCCTTCCATTAACCATAATAAACGTCATCATATTTGTCAGTGGTCTGTTAGGAAATATAGCTGTTTGCTTGGTTATTATAAAACATCCCTCCATGCACACCGCAACTAATTACTACCTGTTCAATTTGGCAATATCGGATTTAACTCTGCTGATTTTTGGTAAGTGAATTATAACAATAATCTTACTAATAGTAACACATAGCTGATCTAAGGTTCCCAAATTGTAGCAGCAACTTTTCGTGTAAATATAAAATTTTCAACTTCATTATCTAATATATTAAACAATTTTGGACATTATCTTGCCAAACAATGAATGGGATCATATTTTACACGTAATTGTAACACTCAATATGCAATTCATTCAATTCAATCGTTTTTTATTTTAAGAAATTTATTGTAAATTAACCATATAATTCTTTCGCTGAGATTTCTTTTCTTGTACATAGATATGTACGTTATGCAAAAGGTGTTTAAAACTTACGATCTCACTGAAGTCCAAACATTCTATTGTAGAGACACGTGAGCAGCGAATAATGTAATACACGAGTACTACTTAGTGCTTTTTTGTCCCTTCTCCATTAACCAATTTTGAAAACAACACCAACGTTCAATTCAAAAAAAATCTGTTGGCCATATTCCACATACCTCCCAAAAATTAGCATATGTAGGGGATACTTTAAGATGATGTACAACGTTTACTAATAGCTCCATAATAATGTTCTCGTCCACCAGGTAAAGGGACTGTACTGAATATGATAACACAATTGAACAGTAACATTTAATCTACGGTAATAAAAGATCTGCTTCTTAAAAGATCATATACTTATTGACTAATGCAACTTATGCGATCCTATTTAAGCAATGATCAGTATCATGCTTCATATAATGGTTTTCACTCCAATGAACTTACTGCTAAAGCAGGCGTGCCACAAGGCTCTAACCTTGGTCCCTTGTTATTCACACTTTTTATTAATGATTTGTTAACAAGAATAACCCCGTGTTGGTTTATGCCAATGATTTAAAAATATACTCTCAGATTTCTGATGCTAATGATACCTGTTTTCTTCAGAGTGACTTAGACATAATTATTGATTGGTGTCGCACATACAAATTTCAATCAAACATGAGTAGGTAAGTGTTGTTTCGTGAGTTATACGGTTATACTCGCTCTAAGTCTCCTTTACTTTCCCAATATATAATTGATGGCAATTATCTTCAACGAAGGGAGTCATTTAGTGATATGGCAGTGATTTTTGACACGCAGTTAACCTTCAAACAACAACTTGGGAATGTATGTTCTGTTAGTTACAAGGCGTTAGGTTTTGTAGTAAAAGTGGCTACTAATTTTAACAACTTAGAACTTCAAGGTATTATACTACACTTCCGTTAAATGATATCGAAGGCTTCCACGGCCCGAGTCTCTATAATGAGGGTTTCCGGGTGTTGACCGTGTCATGATTAGTAAAATATATACAGTACAAAATAACAGTAAAAATAAAAATGCACAAGATATACAATAAACTCGACGTTTCGCCACTAATGTAAGCAGCTTCTTCAGGAGCAAAAGAGGTTAACTGGGTGGGTACCAGAAGGTCACGGTAACTCGACGTGTAAACCACGCTAGAGGCGAAAACCTTCTGGTAGGCGAGGGGCGTCAGAAGGCCACGGTAACTCGACGTGTCAACCACGCTAGAGGCGAAAACCTTCTGACAAGGAAAGACCGTACACGGAAATTGGACTACGCTGTCGTGGATTGGTACCCATTTTATACATATCATCGTTTGATGCTCGACAGCGTACATCGACGGTTTTTGAAATGTTTATCCTTCAAACGTGATGGAGTATATCCAGAGTATCAGTACCGGCCCAAGAATTATTAATTCGCCACAATATGACATCCATTACTGATAGACCCAACCGTCAATGTACCAGTCTTGTATGGACTGTGAGTTTTTGTTATCTAGACTACGGTTTCATGTGCCCAGACAGACTTCACGAAATGAGTGCACTTGCCGCTTGCCGACAGCAATTTACTTCATCGATCACCCCTCAATGTTACATATAACTGTACAATGGACTATTGGACTATTGTTGTTGTACTTATTTCTAATATGTTGTATAACTTATTAACTACAACTATTGCTACTGTTGTTATTTCTCTTATTATCACTATCATTGTTATCACTATTATTACCATTATCATCATTATTATTGTTAGTTGGATATAAATTCATTGTTATTTACCGCCTTTGCTGGTTATAACTGGTAATTATTAAGTTTAGATATATTGTAGGTATGATTAGTTTCTTTTATTATGTCATGTAATGTCCTGTAATTGGATTCTCCTGTTGGACATTGAAGAATATTGTTAATATTAATGTTATTATTATTCATTCCACTATTAACTATTAACACATTGCATGTCATAAAAAATTGCAGATTTATTGTTGTGCTAATATAGCCAATGAACGACTCACTAACTTACACTATAATTAAAGAGCAATACCACCCACACAGAATTAGACTAGCAAAATCGATGTGAGAGTATTGTTGCGATGTAAAGTTGGTTTCAATTTCTTGTTGAAACTGGATCTACATTTAAAATACAGAAATAATTACTTAATATTGCGATTGAAATGTCTATCCTTAAAACATTTCATTTTAAATAATAATAAATTAACTCTCAGTGCTGACAGCAAATTCCACTATAAAGAAGTTACCTTCTAATATCATTGACAAATACAAAGCAACGTTGAATACCCGTGTGCGGATTATTTATGCTGCAGATTTATCGTGTTCTATTTTAAATTAAATTTTCCGTACATTGTTATTCGTACTGTAGTCTTCCTCGAGCAAAACAATCAGAAACGAACTTTTTCTAAGCAATTTCACCCTGAATAACAATGTAAACAGAAAACCTTATTTACCATTTCTAAAGGAAAAAGAAATAATAAGAAAAAATAGAAATATTAGACTAGCCCCAAAAAAGTGGTAAAGAGAGCTTGGTTAGAGTTTATATTTAGTACTAAGCTGATAGTACTAGCTGATGATGTATGTGTATAATTTGTTGCCCCAGTTGTTTATTTGTGGTGATGTTATTTACTATTTTTATTGTAGTCACCGAATTATGTATTTTATGTATATGTATTTATTGACTTATCCAATACTACTGTTGTAATCTATGGACGAAATATACAATATACAATATACTACTTATGTCAACTATGTGAAATGCTCATAAATAAAAACTGATGGAAGAGACAATAAATCATTATAAACAAATATAGGCCTGCAAGACTCTATAATTCGTAATATCTTTTTCTAAATAACAAATACTCTGGTGGCTGCACAAAGTTAACCCCGACACATCAAACCATATCGAATATGTGATGCGATGCACGAATGGTCGTAAGTAATTATAGCATCAAAGCTAGCACAAACCACCAATCGGCGAATAGCATATATTGATCTATTCAGTTTGTTACACAACTGGGAAATGACGCTGTACCACGACAATTCATTATCAATCCTACAGTCCAAAAAACTTTGAGTTAGTAGACAAAGGCAAATATCTACCAGTACTCCTTTTTAGGGGATCAAAACACCAAAGAAGTACTACCATTTAAAATCAGACCATTGTTTTGGCACCATTTACGCCTTGAAGAAACGCATCTGTCAGCTAGAATTGACATATCACTGAGATTGGTTCCTAAATCCAAGACCGGGGTATCATCAGCATATTGTGTTATGCTACTGATTTGAATAGACGAGTGTAAATCATTAATATAAATTTAAAAAAATAGTGGTCCAAGAAGAATACAAGAAATATTCTTTTTGTTCATTTCTCGAACCAACAAAAGGTCGTAATGTTTTTTCTTACCGGAACTAACATTGAATACACTTTATTTTAGACGTAAAAATGGTCGTAACTTTTGAAATACTGATAGCTCCAGCAAACCCTATATGGAAAGGCTCGTAAAAGTAATCAGCTTTTAAGAATGAAAAACAGTATAAAGTTCCATTAAAAAAACAGACGCCGTTGGCACGCCGTTATAAAACAGCCTGTATATGTACAACTAATTTTAAGATATGAAGCTTGAGAATACCTCTACTTTTTCTCAACAATTTTTTTAATAACTTTTACAATGTCGAATATATCTTCCACGCCCTAATGCGCCTGTATACATATATGTATGTATAATATATGCTTAAAGGGGTTGGCTACATCGATTTAAATAACGTTGTCATGCTCGAGATTTCAAAATACAGAGCGATCGATTGAATGACATAGTGGTAATACGTGCGAAGAACATAAACGCGAACAATTTCAGATTCACTCTAACGTCCATATCATCTTCAGAGAAATTATCAAATGTCTATTGTTTCGATATAATTTTTCTCTAATATTTCTTTCAGGAAGTATATTCTTACGATACAAACACGAAACTCCAATTTTCTTTTCGGATTAATAATATATAGAAAGTTTTCTTTACCAACCAAACAAACTAAACTAATCCCAGCATACGCGACATGGAAAAGTATTTCTATAAGGCCACTATAAACGGTTGAACAAGAAAATACTTCTTGTGAGTAACGAAAATGGGAAAACTACGTCCTTTAATTCATACATACATAATTGATTGCTCTATCTCTCCTTTTGTAGCCGCGAATCTAGTAATATTATATCCCTACAAATGATAATTTCAAACAAGACCACTTGCTATAGGTATTGTCAAAACAGTTATCTAGGATATTTTTATATGAATACAACGTACTCTTATTATGCAGAAAATATTTTTCCTGGAAACATATGCGCATACTGTACAAGTATTATAAAAATGTTTCGCTTGGTATTCGTATATTAAAGTACATGTTATGAAATTAATTTACTGGCAAACTTTTATGTAACCTTATAATATTTTTATATTGAAACTGGAAATGATGTTATATAATTGCGAGAATTGCATGACATGTTAACATTTCCTATCTCCTTTTGCTAGTAAAGGTCGATTGAATATATACTCCGATATAC
This sequence comes from Popillia japonica, assembly GCA_004785975.1. NCBI lineage: Eukaryota > Metazoa > Arthropoda > Insecta > Coleoptera > Scarabaeidae > Popillia > Popillia japonica. The sequence continues at coordinate 8,980 of SMLS01070896.1, read as the reverse complement.
ATACATACACTGCAGTGGCAGATGCAATCGCATGAGTCGATATTCAATTTAATGTAGAACTGTGAATAGATTGCACTTACTCATAATTGATTCTGCTTTCCTGTATCCAGAGAAAAGTTGAAGAAAGTTGTCTTCGTAAGTTTATTATACGTGTTATACTTTTATGAATATTTAAAATGTATTTTCTTGGATCTAGGCAGACTTGTTTCAAGTAAATAATTGCTTTAATTTTTAAATACCAAAAGTTTCTAGTGATTTTAACGCCTTAGCCTAGAGGTTTCAAGAATCCACATTATATTCTCTTCCTATATTCAAACCAACAAAATGAAAGCAGTAGAATATTTGGTGAGGCAGAAAGTTCACTTTTTAAACATGTTTTTTTCGAAAAAAATTAATGTCAGTGAGAATAGAAAGGTAGTTTCGTCCTTTTTAGTCTATATTGAAGCCATATTTTAATCCAACTAACTCTAAAAACCTGCACACTTTTCCAGCCACACTCTTCCCTTGATACGACAGTTCGAATGAAGTAGCTATTGCAATATACTAACAACAGCCGTCGCTTTCTTATTCGTTGTGTGATTCTCTCAAGTAAAGGTTAATCTATCAAATCATCAACCAACTTTGTGGTTGGTGTTGAGGCACTCTGGTAAATAAGGCATCCGTGACGGTTAAACTATCCCAGTCACGGTTTTACGATATTTGTTTCTTCTGGAGGTCACAAACCGCCGGCCAAATAAATTTGATCGTTGATTTGATATAACTTGGTCATGTTAAAGTATTGTACGTGCGTGGTACAAAAGCACTCGGCTAAATGAAGCAGCCAGGATATTTAAACTATCTCAGCCACGATTTTACGATTTTCGTTTCTTTTGGGGGTCACAAACCGGCAGCCAAATAAATTTTATCATTGATTTGGTATAAATTCATCATGTTAAACTATTGTAAGTGGTTGGTATCGGGGTATTCGAATAAAGAAGGAAGACGATTTTCGAGTTATAAGCGTCCTGCCAAGAAAAGTTAATGAATGATTTGATAGATTAACGTTTACTTGAGAGAATCACTCAATATCTACACCCCCTCCATCTATTTACACCTCCGAGACTTTTGAAGCTATTATGAACTTTAACAATTCTCTTGTTGAAGATATACATATATGGAATGTTATCACCAATTTTAAAACATATAGAACCATTGCTCGCAGTACCATTAGCAAGGATATTTAATAGATTGAAAACATCTTTCCAAGAGAGCTAAGGTGATACCTATATATAAGAAGGGATCTTATAGACCAGATCCAGTATCTTATAGACCAATCTCCATAATAGCTGTTATCTCAAAAGCCTTTGAAGAGATATTGAATAACAGGCTACTTAGCTATTTCGATAAAGCATCTCTTATCTGTGACCAACAGTATGAGAACCTAAAAAACAAATCCACCATCCAAGCTATCTGCGAGTTAATTGCCAATGTCATAAATGCCTTTGACTTCCAGTAAAAATGTCTGCAACATTATTGGACCGGTCCAAGGCATTTGATTGTCTTTATCACACGATACTAGTGCAAAAATTAGAATATTATGGGATCAGAGGACAGCTATTTCAATCTTACCTCAGTGAAAGAAGATAAACGGTGATGATACAAAGAAATGGGTCAAACGAACAAATTATAGATTGTGGAGTACCTCAAGTTTCCAAATTAGGACCAATTTTATTCCTAATTTACGCAAGCGATCTATGCGCAAATCTTCAAATGTGCAAAATAGTAATGTTTGGAGATGACACCACGCCAATATTCAGCGCCATTACAACTAAACAATTGATTCGAGAGGAAGAATTGGGGATGGCAAAAGCTGAAAAATGGTTTAACGTTACAAAGCTAAAATTGAACGTGAACAAAACACAAAATATTAAATTCGAGACTAAACCGGAAAACTCAAAAAATGTTAAACTGTTGGGTGTATATATCAAGCCTAAATTGTAACATACATATAAACTATCTATGTGATAAATTAAATGCGATTATCTATCAAATTCGAAGAACTGTGGAAATAGCGAGCTTAGAAAGGCAAAATTAATATACTATTCTCAGTTTTACTCGATCGTTAGTAACAGTATCCTATTTTGGGACAACAGGACATATAGATAGGCTATTTAAAACTCGTGAATGAAAAGTACGTAAGAACAATGATAAAAATATTCAGTAGAGAACATTGTACGCCACACTTTACAAGATTAAAGATATTGTAATACCATCTCTTTTTATTTACAAATGCTTACTTTTTGCTAGGACAAATATTTGTAATTGTGAAACGCAGTCAGATATACACAATATCCTACTAGGAACAACTCGTACTTAACGGTTCCTTATCATAGACTAACCTTGATCTACCAATCGGCCAAATATCAAGCAATTAAGTTTTATAATCACTTGAATCACTTAAAGAATTATCTTTCAATAAGTATACCTAAAGTAAGAATTAAAAAATATATCCCTACGCTTTCTATAGAATAGAAGATTTTTTTGAATGTAATGTATCATGGTCTTGTACTCTTAGGTTCTTTTTGTATGATAACAGGAAATAAATTATTATTATTATCATTATTATTTCTTTTTATTATTATTATTATTATTATTAAGTTGAAGGAAGGTACTCGACCGTACAAAGCAGAAAAATAAATCAAGGTGAAATTTTCAGGTATGCGGTCAATCAATAAAAAAACAGGTCAAACTAGTGACTCATTCTTAATTGCTCAATATTTCGCAGATAATTTTGTCTGCTTCATCAGGAGAAGTTAGCATCAAACGGTAAGCATTACGAGAAAAATCGCAAGTAGAAAACAAGGCAAAATCCACCAGTTACAAAACTATCCACAAAACAAACACTTTAAAAAATAATTATATCATAAAATCGTAATAAAACAAAAATCAAGCTAAGGTCTAGTTTTTAATGTAGTGAATTAAGCGGATGTTGTTTGTTTTATTACGTTTTATGATGTAATTATTTTTTAAAGAGTTTGTTTTGCGGATATTTTTGTAACTGGTGCACCTAATCTGTCACTATTTTGACCCTTTTTTTATTGATTGATCGCATACCAGAAAAGTTCACCTTGATTTATTTTTCTATTATTATTACTATTATTATTAAGAAAGCCACGGTGGTTGTCAGTATACTGCAATAACTACATCATTCAAGTGTCGTGTCAAAGGAAAGGTGGCAGGAAAAAATGTAGATAACTTCACACAAACGATTAGGTTAGAAGTCCAATGCGGTCAGTTTGAGAACTGTTGAAAACTTATCTTTTTGGTTTTCTGGTAACATAATATAATTACAGAATCTCAGTCACCATGACAGCACAGGAAACCCATCTTTTTCTCTTCAACTCTAACGTGATTTACATAACGAGCTGCTATGACCTTCTGACATAGTATACCCACTTTTGCTCTTAAGAAAGCCACTTACACTAGTGAACAAAAGTCGAGTTAATAGATTCTGTTTTTCGTTCATTTACTTTTATTTTATTTTGTATTTAGTTTATTTTTCTGGAACCGTGGAGACCCTCATAATAGAGACTCGGGCTGCGAAAGCTTTTGATATCATACAAATACAACCAAATTTGCAATTATGCAGCGTCATTAGTGCTAAAATTGATAATAAGAATACTAATTACTTTTTTTCCGATTTATTTCCAGATATCTATAATCTATTAGGTGATATTTAATCTGTTAACCTTTTTAACGTGATATATTTATTATTTATTTTGATATTGTAACATGCAATTCTTCAAACTCCAAAACTATTGTTATCTTGAATATGTATAAGAATTTTAAAACGACAGGAACCCAGATACACGTAATATCCAATTAGATATTTTTCTTTATTTATAAAAATAACATTCTCTCTTATCTTCTTAGATGTAAACAGGAGACTTTCATCAAATTTTCTGTTATTGATTCTTGGCATCAACTTATGTATAATTCAAGTAATAGACTTTAAAAATCAATAATAATTACTACATTGTAACATAAGTCAGCAGGCTACCACAAATTTACGTCTTTGCACTTCTGCATTTCAATTTATTGGTCTGCAGTGCGCAATAAACGTAACTGTTACGCTTTCTTGTGTCAAGCATACAGAAAGAAAGAACAAATTGACATTGTAATAAATATTTTCACAAATTCTCTTATGCTTCGCTTCGTTTTGCAAATATAGAAAGAAATATATACTACATAATATTGAAGAACTGAGAAATTGCGAATTAATATATATTACTCTATACGTATACATAAATCCACGTATATTATTATAGTATTGGCTTAATAAACCGCACAAACATCAGAATAGCATAAGCAGTTACAGCATACATCCCGATTTCTAAGCAATAAATAAAATTGCGTACTCAATTTATGGACAGAGCCAATTGGTAAATAATTATACGAAAGCAGTATGGAATAAGATGAAATATTTGATAATAATTTTTCCGCTATAGCGCAGTTCTTAGTTAAGTTAGTAGTGTTTTAATATTTCGAAAGCATTATCTGTATGCCTAAGTGCATTTGAAAAAATTATTTTCAATTATACAGGATGACCTAAAAAACAGTAAACACTTTAAAAAGTACTTCGGTTTCCAGTAACACACGTTTCATCGCTCCTTGAAGTATTGCGCTTTTCTCCGGTATATTTGTCAGTAATTTTCCTAATTGTCAGCCACGATTTACCACATTTGTCGCTGCGCCAATTACAAGAGAACAACAACAAGAACTCCGAGCATTAATAAAAAAAGGTTTCATTCAAATGTTTAACGACCATGAGTACGCGACAGGCTTGTAAAACGTGCATCCGAAGAGCTCGAGTCAGAAGAAGTAGTGATCAAGATGTATGAAAAAGTATCCGAATTGTAAAAGCAAAACATGACACTGAGAAAGAAGAGACGAACGAGCAGCACCGTCGAAAATCTAATCTACGAATAATCGGCATTAATGAAGTTAAGAGAGAAGATTTAGATGCAACAGTACTCTCTGTCTTTAGAGACAAAAAGCAGGTGGATAATAAAAATAATAAAAAGTTATTAGCGTCATCCATAGAATTGGTAGACAAGATAGTAAGAACAGCCCGATAATTGTTAAACTTATAGATATCTTCGCCTTCGATAGAGTTCACCACTACATTCTCTTAAAACAATTGAGTGTTTTTGGATTCTCAAGTGGCTTCGGACCACATTGCGACATAGCGTCGACTGGAGGGCAATGAAAACTACACCGGAAGTACATAATTTACAGCCTAACGAGTGACCAACTGATCAGATCACAACCTGCTCCGTCAGGCCCTCGATGGAATGTAGCAAAGTTGAATGAAGAAGCATTGTCCCTTGTAATCACCCAGGGTAAAGGTGCCGCTATGGAGTACACCGGCTCGGCGAAGGAAGTCGCAAATGCGACTATGAGTCTGATACACCGGGCTTGCGATGCTTCTATGCCACGAAGACGACAGTTCCGCGACAACACAAAATCTGCGTATTGGTGGAACGACGAGATAGCGGCCCTCCGAAAGAAATGGCTGCGAACGCAGCGGAACTGGAATCTGAAGATTTTAGGATCGCCAAGAACGATCTGAAGAACGGCAGGAGCAAGAAGCTCAAGTGGAATGAGCTGAGGCAGGACGTGAACAACGACCCCCTGGGGATTGGGATACAAAATCGTCATAGGCAAGCTCTCTACGAAGAATGCGAATCCAGTTATCGAACGAGATAGAATGCGGAACATCGTCGACACGTTGTTCCCTACTCATCCAGAGCAAACTGAGGAACTGGACGACGAGCTATTGCACGACATTCCGCTATTTAGCGAAGATAAATTGTCAAGAGTGACGAACTCCTTACAAAACTGGAAAGCTCCTTGACCAGATGGAACACCTGTCGAGGCACTCAATACCATTGTACGCGATTGTTCGGCCCTGCTTCTGAATATGTACAACGGCTGCCTTGCAAATGGAGCTTTTTGCAAGAGATGGAAAGTTTAACGACTGGCGCTGATAAGCAAAGACAATGGCGACCCGACGACAGCATCCAATAGAAAGCATGGCTTCAGGAAGGGGCACCCCACAACATCTTAAAAACATCTTCGAAATTACTCAGCGGGAAAATTATTACACGAGGCTCCGGTGATGTTGGTTACGCTGGACGTAAGAAACGCCTTCAACTCGGTAAGGTGGGACGTCATTTTGGATGCACTTTCGACCAAGTTTAACACGCCATCCTATTTACTTAGAATGGTACGCAGCGACCTTAGCGACAGGAAACTTATCTCGGCGAGGCTCAGACTTATAGAATATGCCCTACAATAGGATCCTCCGAATGGAGCTGCCGCAAGTTGCGTGAATATTGTATACGCAGATGACGTAGCAGCAGACATCCTAGCGCGTTACGAGGCGGATGCGCAGCGAAGGCTCAACCAGATGATGAGAAGGGTAATTAGATGGATCGACGAACACCGCCTGGCCCTGGCAACGGAAAAGACCGAGGTCGTTCTACTGACCAGAAGACGAATCTCTAGAGATATCGAAATGACGGTAGATACGGAAATCATATCTACCAAAACGTGCAGCGACGTGACGCTTGCAAGCGTCTCGACAGCAAAATGACTTTTTGGGAACAGAGCCAGTCATCGAGTGATAAGGCTACCACAGTAAGGACGACGTTGACCCTCCTTATGGCAAACGTATGAGGACCGACGGCAGAGAAACACCGGTTCTTGATGACCGTCACCCATTGCATACTACTGTATGGAAGTGAGATTTAGACAGACGTCGTACAACAGAACAAGTACAGAAAGCCAGTGGCTACAGTATAGCGATGGGGAGATCTCAGAATCGCCAGTTTATATCGTACGGTTTCCGAACCGACGCGACGGTGCTGTGATTGTAGGAGTATCTCCGATAGACTTTCTGGCCCAGGAAAAGAAGAGAGTCTACGACACACGAGGAGAGGTCGATGCAAGTCAAACAAGAGCGGATGGTAAAGCACTCAACCGACAAAGCTGGCAAGAGCACTGGTAGAACGAGATGCGAACTCGATGGACGGCCAGACTCATCCTTACAACACGGAGTGAATGGATCGACAAGATGGGGAGGTAAACTACTATCTGACGCAGTTTCTCAGTTGAGGTATACGGGTATTTCAACGCGTATCTAGCAAGAATGGATAAAGTAGAAGATGCAACGTGCCAATATCACGACTTTAAAGAAGACAATGCTCACCACATTTTCTTAGAGTGCGAGAGGTGGAGCGACGAATCAGCAGCGCTGCAAGCAAAAGTGACCCCCTAAATGCCGGACAACGTCGTGCAAACGATGTTAGCAGAAGATCGCCACGTTCGTAGAGAAGGTGCTGAAGGGGAAGAAGAGAGAGAGATCCAAGCAAGGTAGGCAGCCGTTCGGGACTAACTACGAGGTGCCATCCTGAAGTAATGCAACCAGCGGTTTCGGTATGGATTCTACACATGACATAGTGAGGTTTTTAAGTTGGTGCAAGCCCCACACACCACACACATGTAGTCAATTTAATTCAATTATCAATTCGGAATAGATTCGTAGAGCGTAATAGAGTAGCATACGAATTTATCAAAATGTTTGTAATTTAGTGTTTTTCATCTTACACATTCCGTTCTAAACATTTATATCAAATTATTAACATATTACTAGGGAAAGAAGTAACTTAATATCGCTCAAGGCGAAAAGCCCCGCATATCATTACAGTAAGTAAGTTTAATATATTTTGTTATCAAGAAAACGAGAGAAACGTTCATTTATTTAATGTGGTTTAGAAAAGAAAACACAAATTTATGTAATAAACAATTATTTTTCTGCCTAAATACATATTTGTCGAAATTAAGAATTTGACTTTTTTCTTGGTAAATTTGTAATAATCTACTAAATAACGTTTGTACAACTTTAATTTGTTTTTTGGCAATTTAATTTGTGTAAACACATTTTTTGAATCAATGTGTAATAGAAAATGCCAAAAGCACTTCTATACTTTTTGTGCTAAGTACTTTTCGCTGCCTTCTAGATACATATCCACTTTATATTATGTCAAATGAAAATCCAAAATCACTGTCGTCGTCAACGAAGATCTTTAGACAATATTCAGAAATAATTCATAGTGAAGTTTTACATTTTCTTATGTTTCATAAAATTATCATCCTAATTAATTTCGAAGTGTATTGCAAATGAATGGGATTCTATTAACAAAAAAAGTATGCTGTATTGTGTTAGCGATAAAGTTAGGAAAATTGTATAGAGCATTTGAACCTTACATTAAGTATCCCAATTTGTAGTAGTGACAAGTAAGGAAACTTTGCAACAATACGCTGTCAACATCTACGAAATTTCCTATTATTCAGTTTGATGCTTAAAATTAAGTCAATGCTGCCAATGCATAGTTTGCAATGATTTCTCATTTCTGTTTTATAAAGACACTACAAAGTTCATCTTAATTTTCACTCTGAACTTATTTGCAGTTTAAAGTTACTTTTAACGTTGTATTCGTAAATATCAATATTCTCGTCATTAGTATAAGAAAAAACCACGCAAGTTCACAATTTTATTACAGCTTCTTTTTCCAACCTCCCTTCCATGTTTCAATTACTTTATTATTTGTTGGTTTATTTTTTTTTTGTAGTTTATTGTTCGTTCGTATAGTGTATTCATTTTCTGTTACTTTAATGATGTGATTATTGTTCCTTTCGAATATTCCCAGACTTTTTCCAGCTCCTCTATTTTATTGCTGTAAGGTCTATTGTTTCTGCTGAGATACTGGCCTTATAATAGTGTTGTATGTCCTAATTTGGTTCTTTTTGGAAAGATTTCTATTCTTCAATAATTTTTTATTGATATAAAACACTTTGACATTCTTTTTTCATTAGTTTCAACTCTATTCCCATCATTTGATGTCACAGCACCCAAGTATTGGAATCCGTCTGCATT